>CAUYRT010058872.1:0-72500 GCA_963574885.1 Lepilemur ruficaudatus
AGCCTAGTTTTTCATACTCTTTTATGCTTCAATGATATGATCATATGACTTTTTTCCTTCAGACTTTTGACATTGCAAATTGCATTGATTTGTTTATGAATGATGACCAAGTCTTACAAACCTGGAAGAAGTCACATTTCATTATGATGTACAATTTTTAACACAATGCTGGAATTGACTTGCTAATATTTTGGTGATCTTTTGTCAAAGTTTGTAAGTGATATTAGTCTATAGATTATTATTTTGGTTGTTGTTTGTACTATCTTTGGTTTTGTTATCAGGGTAAAACTGGCCTCATAAAATAATTTTCTGAAAATTACTATGCAAAATTTGAGTTAATGTTTAATCTTCTTGGCATGTCTAGTAGAATTTGCCAGTAAAACATTCTGTTCCTTAGATATTTCTTTCGATTTATTTTTCAATTGAAAATTTTATTTGTTAATGGTTATAAAACTATTCAGATTATCAATTTAATCCTGGTTGAATTTTGGTACTTCATGGCTTTTGATCAATTAGTGCATTTCTTCTAGATTGTCACATTTACGACAAGCATAAAGTTGTTTGAAGTCTTACCTTGTTTTTCTATTGTCTGCAGGATCTGTAGTATCATTCTATGTTTAATTCTTTTTATTTTTTTCTGAGACAGAGTCCCACTCTGTTCCCTGGGCTAGAGCGCCATGGCATCAGCCTAGCTCACAGTAACCTCAAGTCCTGGGCTCATGCAATCCTACTGCTTCAGCCTCCCGAGTAGCTGGGACTAACAGGCATGCATCACCATGCCCAGCTATTTTTTTTTCTATGTATTTTTAGTTGTCCATCTACGTTTTATCTATTTTTTTTTTTTTTTTTTAGTAGAGATGGGGTGTCACTCTTGCTCAGGCTGGTCTTGAACTCCTGAGCTCAAATGATCTACCCACTTCGGCCTCCCAGAGTGCTAGGACTACAGGCATGAGCCACAGCACCCGGCCCCCATATTTAATTTCTGATATTAGTGATTCGTGTCCTCTCTCTTCATTTTTATCAGTCTTGCTACTGGTTTATTAATTTCATTTGTTTTTCAAAAAACAGCTTTTTATTTCATTAGATTTTTCCCCTAGTATTCCTTATGATATTTTTAGCCAATTTGATAGTTTTCTACAGTGACTAAGTCAGATAAAATTACATATTTATGGACTATTATCATTGGTGTTGTTATTACCAATGTACAACTTACAGGTATATAAATGTTCATAAAGAAAATGAAAGGCAAAAACACTAATGACTGAGCCCATTTCAAACTCTTCCAGAAATTTTTGCAATAGTTTCTTTCAGAAGCCAATATTTTACTTGTTCTTCCTTCTTTATTGCTCAGTACTTGTGATGCACAATTATTCTCCTGTGCTCTATATTGACCACAAATAGACAACAGTGTATCTGTAGTATTGCCATGAAAAAGTGGGAGCATAAACTCTGCCTGTAAAGAAGAGAGGGTTCAGTGGTCATATCTAGCACCCTGGTGAAACTTCAGAAAGAAGACTTGAACAATAATTAAGCTCTCTCATCATCATTGGGAGAAAAGATTTAGCCTAACTAGTCAGTCAGGTGTTCTTCAAATTCTTGCTGAAGAAAATAACCAGAATCTTTTTCAGAAAGGTTAAATTCTGTAATAGCTTCCTCTGTTAGCTTACTAGGCTTCCAGTGGAATCTGAGATCTCACGTGAACCCATAAAGTCATCTGTTCCAACTCTTGATTAATTGTAGAGAAATAGGTGTATGTGTTAGACTTGGGAGCGAAATAGACCCTACCCAAACTGAGCTGCCAACTTCCCATGTGTTCTTCCTGGCAATAGTGATTGCCATAGAGATGATCCTGGATCCAATGGGCTTTGTGCTCCCCATAAATCGTATGCTTTTTTGGATGCTAGTATAATTTCAAAACAGACAAAATTAGTATGTAAATTAGGCAAGAGAACAAACTTGAAAGATTGTCAGACAAAATTTTAGAATGTAACATCCATAAATGGTGAGGAATTTAGGTAACAAGTTCTTTAGGAACGTATGTAGTTTATGATATGTTAATAAAAATAATTTACATAGCATCCACTATTTTCTCTGACTTCTGATAAAATCTAATAGATGAAGCAAGACTATTTTCATAACAAGTGGGAAAAGCAAATATGCTTCATTGAGATTTCATTAACATTATGATTGTCCTCACTCATTACTGTTCAATCCAAAGTATAAAATAGAAGATACTATCTATGTGTAAATGATGGCTTTGTCTTCAAGCAGACATAAACAATAAGTTTGTGTTTTATCTGCTCTAAGTTAAAAAAGCACATTGTTTATGTTTTTAAACACATAATTCAAAATATTTAAGATTCTACATTCTTAAATGTTCTAAGACCCTTACATGTTTTTTAAATAAATAAAATACAATCCCATTTAAGGAACAAAAAAAAACTTAAACATTTTGAGGCATATGGTTTGAAAAACAATACCTTCCGCCTTCCTTTATTACGTCCACTTTGGTGTTGGGCATTTGACAAATGTATCCATCTGTCCACTGTATCATTGATTTTAGAGGTGATTTCTGGCTCTGCAAGGGGTCTGCTCTTGAGTTTGACAGCTTTTGATGAAAATCTGAAATTAGAGAAGAATTACTTGAGCTGAGAGAGATGATCAAAGTGACATGAGGCAGTGAAGATAAGTGCCCGTCTTGTTCTCAGATTGATGATTTACTTATCAGAATGTACTGGGAAAAGTAAAGCTTATCACAAGTGATTGAGGAGACAAGCAAAAAGAATAAAAGGGCAATAAATAAACAGCATAACTTACATACTGTGCTCCCGAACTATCCCCTAATACTTAAGAGATGGAGAAGAAGGAAAATGTTAAAACACACAAACATACACATGCGCGCACACACATGCACAAAAAAGCAGTGCAATATAATGCATTCTAATGAGGAAAAACAGAACATTTAAACATTTAGTGAAATTCTGAGGTGAATAATAAACCATATGACATTAAATTTGTTAATGAGGAAATGGCTGCATTCTGTTAGCAACAAAATGGGAGGATCCTCTGCAACACATATAACCCTTGTCATGTTTCAGCACCTTTTAAATTTAAGTTACTAAAATTATAGCACAAAACCACTAGAAACATATTAAATAGTTGAGGTTTTACTCTGTTGGAGTTGCTATAACCAAATGTCATGAACTGCATGGTTTATAAACAACAAAAATTTATTGTTCACAGTTCTAGATGCTGGGAAGCCGAAGATCTAGGGGAAGGCAGATTTGGCACCTGGTAAAGACATGTTTCCTTATAAACAGCTGTATTCTCATTGTGTCCTCACATGGTGGAAAGGGAAAAGGAGCTTTCTGGAGTCTCTTTATTAAAGCATTAATTCCACTCATGAGGTCTCTGCCTCCATAGCCTAATAATCTCCCAAAACCTGCCACCTAACACTATCACCTTGGGGGTGAGGATTTCAACATATGAAATTTGGGAGGATATAAACTTTCAGAACATAGCAGTTATCATGCTTCTGTTCTATGTGCTAAATAAGAAAAACTGTAATGCATTTCACAATCTATTTCATGGATTCCTGTTCCTTTTTATTGTAAAAGGAAATGGTGTTATGGGAAGAGGAATATATGGTAAACACTGATTTGAAACATCTCTTGCTTATTATACTCTTCTTTCTTTTGCTTAAAGTGGTTGGGAAGGCAGTAATTATAAAGAGATTTCAGACTGGATAGGGAAAAGACTAAATTTCTGAAGCCAATATTAAATATTTGTTTTGACGTTTGGCTTTTTTTTAAAGAATAGACCCTTTTTATATATCTCAGAATGTCTATAATTGTATTATGTCAAGGAAATTGATATTTTATATCAATAAGAATATTAGTTTTAATTTCTACTCTCTTGGGTTACCTTGCATGTATTTTATAATTTATAGCCTTCCAACTGAAAAAATCATGTGAGTTACAACAAGCTTCAACATAATCTCAATTTCAAATTTTAATTTGTGTTATATATATTGTATACAATTGCAAATAATGAAAATATTACCCAAAGACTGAAAGAAAATTGGAATCTGAACTGATGAAACTCCAAACCTGATTTTGGAATGTAGTTCTTAAATTTTTCTGGAATTTTGGATTTCCAAGATAATCTTCTCTAAAAAGCAAAATGTATCCTAGAACACTTCTCCCCATTCTTATAAAACAATACAAATGTAAGATACACACTGTTTTGATAGTGGCGTAACTAATAAAAGAATCTATTACTAGAATTAAATGTTTTTATTTTTTAAAAATTAAAAAAAATCACCTTCTATTTCAAAAACAATTTTGAAACCAAGGTATTCACCAAAGAAAAGTTTCTATGGCCATCATCAAAATTTTATTTTAAGAGATTAAGAAGTTCCAGAAAGTTATTGAGCCATGTCACCATAAGTAACAATGAATTGGTTCTGTTAATGTGTGAAATAAAATAAATTCCTCCTTACAACAAACATCTTGTTTATTTAAAAAATCATTAAAAATAATTTCTAAGCTAAACTGGAAAAGATACTGTATTGGTATAGATATATATATAAGTCATAAATATAGATATGTGTGTAGGTGTAGGTATATGTATGTATACACAGGTATATATGTATACATGATTGGGGGATGGAGACAGAGAAAGAGAAATTCAAGGAGATCAGGTTAATGAATGTATTTTTTTAAGGTTTGCATAGTGTTCTATGATTTTGAACTATCTCATACTTTTGTAAAATTCTGTAGAAATATACTTGAAAGTAATATAAGCAGTTAAAAAATCATGGAGGGATCAATGTCAGCTAAATACAATTATCTCCTTTTACAATTTTTGAACATCACCTAAAATCATCCTTCATCTGCATGAAGAACTATTGTGATGGGGCATGATGATCTCACTAAATAGCATTTTTTTAAAAAAAAATAGTAATTACAAATTGAAAAACAATTTCTTGTAGAGTTTTGAACAATTAAATAGAATTCAACAAACCTGCCATTCTGCTTATATTGGTGATATTGGAAATGGCATTTAACTTTTCTAGATTTTTCATTTTTTGTTTAAATCAAAAGTTAATTTGAGGTCTAATTTTCTTATTCCATAATGACTTGATATTTACTTCCTTTTTCTGTTCTAAACATCAATCTTAAAATTACATAAAAATTTTCCTATATGACAGGCAGCCTCATATTTGATGATAATATGTCTCATTCTGTCCTTTTTTACTGCTTCATATTTCACCAATGGTAGGTGGTTATAGCATGCATTCGTGAATATCGAGTACTGATTGTAATTACTAATTTTATGGATTTTAAGTCTTATGGATCCCTAATTTTATCCTTTTCATGGACAATGCAAAGAAACTTAAGACACATCATTTTAATCTATCCCTCTTGACTTGTCCATTATTATTATATATTTTTACTCTCCTTATATTTTAAACCGTATAAGAAATTTTTATTATTTTTTTATTTAAGCAAACCTTTTTCTTGCTCTCTGTCCTTCTTGCATCCCCAACTACCATCCAGCATGACTTTACTTGTAATGGAAAATGTATTTTGGTATTCCCTTTGTTGCACATTATGCAGGTGGCTAATTTTCTCACTGTTGCTTTTCTGGGAATGTCTTTATTTCACCTTCAGTTATAAGGGTAGTTTTCTGAATTGTCAGTATTTTCTTACAGCACTTTGATAGTATCATTCCATAATTGTAACAACGTTGACTAATTCTAGGATTTTTTTTTTAATTTGGTTTTCAGAAGTTTTAGTCTGATGTGCTTAGATGTGCATTTCTTGTATTGATCTACTTAAGTGTTTATAGTATTTCTTTAATTTAAAGTTTATTTCACCAATTTTGATAAGTTAGCCGTTAAATATTCTTATATCTTCCTTTTTCTCCTTAAAAAAGGACTCCAATGATCCAAATATTAGATATTGTCACTGTGTACCCCCATATGTCTTATTCTGCATAAATTCTTTTTTGTAACACTTCCGGGTCACATATGTTTTTCTCCAGCTCTTAACTCATCCACTAGCTTCTTAATTTCAGTTTAAATAATTTTCAGTATAGTATTTTCCATTTCTTCTCTGAAATTCTCATGGTGTCTTTTTCCCCTTGAACGTAAGAAATATTTATTAGCAGTCTATTAATAGAAATGCCCATTAACTCCCTGAACTTTCATTTTGATAGTCATTTCACATTATTAGTTTTACATTATTTTCACTTTCCAGTGGAATATGATCCCTTGGAGTGGTGGTGTTGATTTTAAAGCACCACGTGAGTCCTTTTTAAAAACTGTGTGTAAGAGTCTTATGGATCCCTGTTTTAAATTTGTGTCATTAGTTTTAATTTATTCTTCTTCCTTATTGATAACTCTCTAAAATATTTTTTGTCCTAAAAATGTTTCCCTATGCGTGTCTTTGTCTGGTAAAAGAATGTAGAAACATTTTTAATTATATCTGATATTAAATAGTTTGGCTCCCTAATTTATTGTCTGTCCTTCCCACTCTAAAATGTAAATATTCACTGCAGGACCTTAGCATCTAGAAAAATGCCTGCCAAATAGTAGGAGCTCAAGGATATTTAATAAAACAATATGCAAATATCCCTTTATGACGTTCAATGTGTTATTGATTAAAAACGGAATAATTCTAGGGTCAGGGCCTGGGCCTTATTTTGGGGAACATTCATAAATAAATAAATACAATATGATTGTTCAATAAATCCAGTCAACAGCCCACGCTGTTTTATTTTCTTATAACCATCTTCTGAAATTCTCTCTAATTCATTGCTAAAATAAGGGAATGATACATCCATTAATCATATTTAGTAACAGCAATATTATTTATGGAATAATTTCAAGGGAAACCTAGAGAGTAACTGTTCTTTTACAATTTTTTTCAATGTAACTTTATCTTATTGCACTTTCTAGAATATGATTGGAAATTAATATAGTTAGCTCTTTGGTTGTTTCTTTAATCTCTGATTTCCAACCCCAAATTTCATTTTGTTAAAATCTTGATCTGTTGATTTTCATAAGGCAATATTAGAAACACATTGAAAAAAATACTATATGCATGTTCGAAGCTCTGACACAGGTGGAGCAAAGGCAATACATGCAACATAAACATTTGTACACCCATAATACGCTGAAATAAAAAATAAGAATAAATAAATAAATAAATAAGATAAGAAAAAATAGGGAAGTAGAAAAATAAATAATTAAATACAAAAAAATTAATAATTGCCCATTTCAAGTTAGATGGTACCAGATGGAGGCACTGTTACAATTTTAATACTGGAATATTTAACTGTCTCTGTGCTCCCAATACCTCCTTTCCCTCCAGGAAGTCCCAGAGATTTATGAAGTCTTTTGAAAACATATTTATTTTAACTAATATACATACATAATAGTTGTACATATTTATAAGGTACATATGATGTCTGATACAGACATAGAGTGTGTAATGATCAAATCAGGATACATGGGGTATCCACCACCTCAAGCATTTATCTTTTCTTTTTGTTAATGACATTCTAGTTTTACTCTTTTAGTTATTTTAAAATATATAATAAATTATTATTAATTATAGTTGCCATGTTTTGCTACTGAATACTAGATACGTCTTTCTACATAACTGTAGTTTCATACCCATGTGATTTGATCTGTAATTATCATAAGGATTTTGAATTATATTTACCTGATTTGGGAGATTTGAATTCATTTAGAGGAAAAATATCTTTTTTATTACTCTCCTTAATTTCATTATATTTTAATTTTTTTCTCTTAACTATGTCCATTGTATCATTTTTAATTTTAAGATAGTTATTTTGGATAGAAAATATATTCAAGTAATATACTATATCTGTCCTTTACTAAAAATACAAGTCCCACCACAATACTGTATTAATGCTCTGAATTAGACCACACTAGCTGCTTTGCTTTTTCTTTCACTTTCTTCAGATGTTCATTTAATTCTGGACTTTAGCTTTCTTGACTTTACCTATGTTCTCTTCTTTTTGAATTGTGATACACTCCTCTAAGTTAATCTTCAATTTATAATATTGTGCCCTTCATGGTTAGATCAGTTTAAGGATCCAAGTGAAACACATAAAACGTTCAATTTGAATACATAAAACAATGCAGCAGTAGTTAAAATCGTATGTACCATATAAAAACTATGAGCCTTAAAGTATCACCCCATTAGGAAAGACCAATTAAAAAGCGTGGCTCTTTCATTCTTCCTTAATGGTCATTAAAGCAAAGGCTTGACTGATTGAAAACTTGATCTGAATTACCTATAATGCTCATATCTAAAAAAGCTCTGATTTCAAACTGACTTTTAAAGTACCATGTAAATATTTATGATTATATAGCCATATATTAAACAAACATCAGAAAAGGAATTTTATGTTTCTCTGTGCATACATCTTTGGAATTCTCAGCTTTGCCGTAGCAGTTCTTCCCAGGTTACTTTCCCATCTCATTTCCACAAATCTCACCATCGATTTTCCAGAGTATATAGATATCCTCACCCCAGGCTAGACTCTGTCAGACTTCAATGCTTGAAGTCTTTTAGACTGCTTTTAGAAACAAATTCACTTTTGGTTTTGGAATCACATTTTTGTGTGTTTGATGGAGGATGTTTATATGGTGTGGTTAACTTACAGGGGCTGCAGAATCATTACACAGCGTAAGAATGGGAGCAAGAGAAACTGGCTGAAAACAGACTTGAACTCTACAAATAAGAACAGCTGCTGCTATTTTATCTAGAAAACAACAAGGAAAGGCAGAAAAAAAGAAGAGAATAGATAAAGTAGAAATTATAATTTAACCTTTTTTTTTTTTTTCCAAATAGAAAGAACCTTTAGGGAGAATGGAAGCAGGGATGACTATAACACCAATGTTTCCAAATCTCTAAGGTTGTGCCCAAATCCCATTTCTTACCTAAACTCTAGATTCAGTTTTGATTACTGGCAAAGATCCTAAGCATATGAATACTTAATTTCAATCTTTTTAGAAACGCTTTGTAATAAATCGATGTAACTGATATTTAGTGTAGGTACCACATTACACCCCTTTCATAATATCTTTATAAGTTATTATAAAATAACATCCAATTCATATATATAAACATTCCAGTGGTTGCTGCTTTCATGGGTACCAGAAAATTGAGATTGGTTGGTTCAGTTTAAGAACTTCAAGAAAATTCTTTTACTCACATGTTCCACCTCAAGTGAAAATTAAGAAATTTATCTTAGTAAGAATTATGTCATTTAAGCGTTTTATTTATTTATTTATTTAGAGACAGAGTCTCACTCTATTGCTAGGGCTAGAGTGCTGTGGCATCAGCCTAGTTTATAGCAACCTCATAGTAACTCCTGGGCTCAAGCAATCCTATTGCCTCAGCCTCCTGAGTAGCTGGGACTACAGGCATGTACAACCATGCCCTGCTAATTTTTTTTAAATATATTTTTAGTTGTCCAGCTAATTTCTTTCTATGCTTTTAGTAGAGATTGGGTCTTGCTCTTGCTCAGGCTCGTCACAATGTCATTTAAGCTTTATTCAGTTTTTGATTGTCTGTGCTTGTAACTATTTACAGATTTGGTCTCATCAAATTACTTTAACAACCTTTCAACAAGCAGCTGCCATATGAACAGGTATGTCTAAAGGCATATTCCTCAGAAGCACAGCCTGAGACAGGGATACTTATATAAGTGATTTCATGAAATATTCTCAGGAGAAACCTATAATGCAAGGAGGGATACATAAACAAGGAGGGGAAGAGGTGAAGTAAAGATGTGGGCTCAGGGAAAACTAGCCTCACCTGATCCCTTGAGTAATTCTGGAGCATAAACTATAATACGAGGCCCCACCCAAATATGAAGGAATCGAGCTCAGTCATTTACTAGAAGGTGACCTAAGAGTGAAAGGAGGGTATATAGCTTTCCAGGCATCACCTACAAAGATTCCTATTAGCTATGGCAATCTTTGATGAAGTATGCAAGTATGCTTGTTAGCTTCTAACACCTGTAGCACCTAATGGTGAAAGAATTAGTGTGGTAAAAATAAAATCTGGGTGATAAACCATTACTATTTGCTACAAAGGAAAAGAGAAGTGGTGAACGATAAATGAAGTTGAGAAATATGTCAGTTGTTTTTTTAAAGGTCATAATTATTCTAGTGAACTATTTGCATCTTTGATTATAGAGAAGCAGTCATTTGCCACTACAAACCCATAGATGGATGGAATCAGGCAGTCTCAGAATCTTGTTTCAAATGTTATCTCTTAGATTCATTCATGACTTTCTCTACATCCTGCTTCATATAATATCATCTAAATATTAAACAAACAAATCATGTGCTGTACATTCTTCATAAAACTAGGCTAAAGATAAACAGGGCCAGCCTTAATTATCTAACTATACCATAATCTTGAATGAAGACAGTACAAAATTTTCTAGGCAAAGGCAATGCCAAGTATCTATGAAGAAAAAAATGAGAGAAATTATTTTATATCTGCATTCTCAGTCCTATTCTATTGGTCTATGTCTCTGTTCTTGTGCCAGTAATATGATGTTTTGTTTACTATAGCTTTGTAGTATAGCTTGAAGTATGGTAAATTGATGCCTCCCAATTATTTTTCTTTTTGCCTAAGGTTACTTTAGCTGTATTGGGTCTTCTGTGGTTCCATATGAAGCATAGAATTATTCCTTCTAGATCTGTGAAAAATGATGTTTGTATTTTAATAGGGATTGCATTGAATCTGTTGATTACTTTGGGTCACAAAGACCTTTTAACAGTGTTGAATTTGCCAATCCATGAGCATGGTAGGGTTTTCCGCGTGATTACATCCTCTGCTATTTCCTTTCTCAGTATTTCGCAGTTCTTCCTATAGAGATTCTTCACCTCTGAGTTAAATATATTCCTAGGTATTTTATTTTCTTTGTTGCTATTGTGAAAGGTATTGAGTCTTTGATTTGGTTCTCAGTTTGACTGTTGTTGGCACATGTGAATGCTACTGATTTATGTACATTGATTTTGTAACACGAGATTTGCTGAACTAATTTATCAATTCCAGTAGTCTCTTGGCAGAATCTTTGGGGTTTTGTAGATGTAAGATAATATTGTCAGCAAACAGTGATAGTTTGACCTCTTCTGCCCCCAGTTCGATGCTCTTGATATCCTTCTCTTGTCTGATTGCTCTGGCTAGGACTTCCCGCACTATGTTGAATAGAAGTTATGATAGAAGGCCACCTTGTCTGATACCGGTTTTAAAGAGGAATAATCTCCATTTTTTCCCTGTTCAGTATGATGTTGGCTGTGGGTTTGCCCTATATCGCTTTTATCATTTTTAGGTAAGTCCCATCTATGTCTATTTTGTTAAGAGTTCTTATTACAAAAGGGTACTGAATTTTGTCCATTGCTTTTTCTCTGTCCATGGATCATATGGTCTTTGTTTTTATTTCTATTTATATGGTTATTTATATTTATAGATTTGCATGTATTGAATCATCTTTGCATCACTGAGATGAAGCCCACTTGGTTGTGATGGATTATTTCTTTTGACGAGCAGCTGAATTTGATTTGCTAGGATTTTAATGAGAATATTTGCATCTATATTCATAAGGGATATAATCATCTGATTTTTTGACAAAGAAGACAAAAACATACACTGGGAAAAAGAATCCTTATTCAATAAATGGTGCTGAGAAAATTAGATAGCCACATGTAGAAGGCTGAAACAAGATCCGTACTTCTCACCTCCCACAAAAATCAACCCATGATGGATAGCAGACTCAAATCTAAGACATGAAACCATAAGAATTCTAGAAGAAAATGTTGGAAAAACTCTTATAGACATTGGGCTAGGCAAAGAATTTATGAAAAAGACCCCAAAAGCAATCAGAGCATCAACAAAAATAAATAAATGGGACCTGCTCAAATTAAAAAGCTTCTGCACAGCCAAAGAAACTATCACTAGAGTGAATAGACAACATACAGTCTGGGAGAAAATATTTGTATGTTATACATCTGATAAAGCGTTAATAACTATAATCTATATAAAACTCAGGAAAATCGGCAAGAAAAAAGCAAACAACCCCATTAAAAAGTGGGCAAAAGACATGAACAAAAACTTTTGAAAAGAAGATAATCTAATGGCTAAGAAACTTATGAAAAAATGTTCAACATATCTAATCATCAGGGAAATGCAAATCAAAACCACAATGAGGTATCACTTAACTCCAGTGGCAATGACTTTTATCAAAAATCCCAAAACAACAAATGTTGGCAAGGATGTGGTGGGATAGGAACATTCATACACTGCTAGTGGTACTGCAAACTAGTATAACCTCTATGGAAAGTAATATGGAGATACCTCAAGAAACCAAAAGTAAAACTACCATTTGATCCAGCAATACCACTACTAGATAACTACCCAAAGGCAAAAAGAAAACTTTCTATAATGAAGATATCAGCACTAGAATGTTTATGGCAGCACAATTCACAATTGTAAAGATGTGGAAACAATCCAAGTGCCCATCAATACATGAATGGATTAATAAAATGTAGTGTGTGTGTGTATATATATATATATATATATACATACCATGCAGTACTACTCAGCCATAAAATATGGTGGTGAACTAATAACTCTTGAATTATCCTGGATAGAGCTGGAGCCCATTCTTCTAAGCAAAGTATCACAAGAATGGGAAAACAAGAACCACATATACTCACCACTAAATTTGTATTAGTTGCTCAACACTTGTGTGCACATGGAAGTAACATTCATTGAATCTCAGGCGGGTGGGAGGAGGGAGAAGGGGATGGGTAAATACACACCTAATGGGTGTGGAGTGCACTTTCTGGGGGATGGACACACTAGTAGCTCTGACTCAGGCAGTGCAAAGGCAATATATGTAACCAAAGTGTTCGAACTGCCTTAATACTCATACATAAATAAAATAAAATATATATACATGACATTTATACTTTTAACCATTTTTAGGTGTACAATGGCATTAAGTGCATTCACATTGTTTTCACATTGATAAATGTACATTTAAAAATAAAAAAAAGAGAAATGCAAGTTAAGTTAAATTTTATATGCCCTCTGGTATCAGACAACCGACTCTTTGGTTGGAGATGGAGTCATGGTAGCATTTTATTAAATATTTTTCCTCAATCTTGCACAATAATCTATATACCTTATATGTGTGGTAATTGTCTTCCACCAAAACTGATTATATAATAAGTGCCTGTGGTCAAAATTTTCCCAATCACCTGGAAAAGAAAGTGTATGTCCACTTTACTTAATACAACAAAAACAAACATCAATCAATACTCAATACAAATAATATATTCAAACACTCAGTTCAGACAAATAAATTAAGAAAAAGAACAATGGAATTACAATTTTTTGATGTTCAGATATAAGTTTTGGAGAAATGATTATTTGAGCATGAATCAAGTGTAAACTTCATATTTATTTAAAAATGTATACCCCTATGTGTGTGTGTGTATATATATATATATTCATACATATAGTTTTAAAAACTGAGTTTGATCATGTACCTTGTTTCAAGAGAGTGGAATAAATAGGCTCTGTATGGAATGTGTTCAAGGTGTACTCTGTTGCTTTGAGGCTGGTTCTTCTTATTATGTTATTATGGCTCATTCTTGAGTGGGAAATTTAATCAGAAGTTTAAAAAATTGAACATAGTGAAGGTTCTGCATATAGAGTTTTCCGAGTTTCACACCACAGAGCTATTTAGCATAGGTGTTTCTATAACTGTAATAACAGAGCCAGGTTTTGATTTTGTTTATAGTGCCGTAGGGATCCATGGCAGCCTGTGGCATCACAGACAAGGCAGCATCTGGCACTGTGTGTTGGGAGAGAAGAATTCTACTCGTAGAGTACTAAAATGTTTGCTAGCACAAATCTGCTCAGGATTTCCCTTTCTCCTTGCCCTAATTTTCTTTCTCTCCATTTATACAAACTTTAAATAGATTTTAAAAAACCCATTTATTGAAGAACAACAAGCAGCAAAGTGAGAAATCTAATTTAGTTCAATTAGTATATTCTTTGCCAAAATAAAATGATTTCCCCTAAAATATTTTTATTAATATTTATTCATGCAATTAGACACTATTAGATACTCAGTTTTTCCTTAAATGTATTGAAGAAATTTTAACAGTCTCATATAGTGCTATGATAATTTTTTCAGAAATTATATTTATAAGCTATACCTTTTTCATCTTTTTTGGAAGTGACATTTTTTAACACACCGTTCTTGCTAGTTTTCTTCAACCATCTACAAAAATATACAAAAGTGATAATAAAATATTCATAATAAAACATTGTACTACAAATTAAGTTTTACTGGAATGAAATAGAAAGATTGATATCTTTGAATGTGGTTCCACTGAACAAAATGATCATTATATCTATTTTCTATATGATTTGACTCTAGCTGTACGATGAGTTATTTCTACAATTTCATACACTGAGTTCTTCTACATACAAATTATCTATAATATGTTACATTTGATATTTTGAATATTTGAAATAAATACCAATCCAGAATTTTCCTTGAAGCAAATTTTTTTTCTAGTCATAAAAACATAAGTACTATAAAATAAAACAGAATCACTGCAGTGCTAGTCCAATATCATATCCTACTCAGTAGCCGCAAGAGACATTTTCTTATTTATTGCCTCTTTGTGGCTTAAGTTTTTGGCTTTGTTTCTTAATAAAAGGAATGCAACTATTGGTCCAAGAAACATCTTTCTATAGACATGTGTAGTTTGGTTGTATAGTGTTTATAATAAAAAAGTTGTAACTAACATTTAAACGTTTCAAGATTTCACTTAAATGCACAAAAATATGGCATCTCTTGAAAAAATTGGAAGTGCTGGTGGCAACAGACCCTGATTTTAAACTGATCATGCTTAGCTGCAGTAGAATAGCAATGCTTGCTTTAGTTAGCAGTGCCTTCCGTTGTCCCTGGTCACAAAGTGAATGCATACAAACTTAAACCCAGGTGTTTCTTTTTCTTTCCTTTTTTTTTTGTTTGTTTTTTTAATCATTTAAACAGCCAACAATGCCCCAGCAGGGATTGGTGCCCAAACAGATTTTGTTTATTATTGTCGTTATTTTTTTTGCACAATCTAGGATGAGCAACCTTTAATTGAAACAATCAGTAGGCATCCCAGTTAAGGTTCTGGAAAAGATAGATGAATATTTTATTGAGAAATATCAAAATTAACTCTATTTTGCCTTTAAGTTTCATAAAATTTCTCTTACACATATTCTTTAAAAACAAAACAGAAAAAAGAAACTAAAAATTAAAAATATATGTTCCATTCACAAAGTACATTTTAATGTAATATACTCCAGATCATTCATATATGGTAAAAATATACTCAAAACATGCTCTTAAAAGTCAGAAATATGCTGGTGATGTAATATATGTGCATATATCTCTCTATATAAATAAATATATAGTATTTATTTCAAAAGTGATTATAATATAATTACCAATTTGCAACATATATTTACACTGAAATATAAGTCAAAGCCAAAATAGTATGTGTCTACATTATCATTTTAATAGCTATATAATATTTTATTTAATAAATATTAAAAAGATAATTACTTTAACTGACCTTCCATTATTGGGCATTTAGATTCCATGAAAATTTTTCCTAATACAAATAATGTCTTCTGGACACCACTGAAGCAGAAATTTTCCACCCATGCTTACTTTATTACTTGGGGATAAATTCTTAAAAGACAAATAGCCAGATGAAAATATCTATATTTTTAAGACTCTAATGCTTATTATTGAATTGCTCTCATAAATAATATAATTTATACTTCCACCAACAACATATGAGAAAACCTATTGCCCCTTATCGCATAGTGATATTAGCATTAGATTAAGAAAGATGTATCCACCTAATGAGGTTTTAACATACAGTAAACTAGTTTGTAAATAGCAATCTCAATGTCATTTCAACACCGGGATGTACCCATTAAAGTCCATGGTGTCCAACCATTTATTTAGCAGCATGACTAAAGCAGGATGATCAATGCTCAATGACTGAGGATGGCTTCTGGAGACAGTCTGTGCAGGTTTTAAGACTGACATTACTTCTTTTTAGCAATACTATTTCAGACTACTCATTTTGTTTCTTTATTATTCTTTTGGAAAATGGAGTCTATCTTGGAATAAGAATAAATAAAATAAGGTAAATTTATAATATTATAGATCATAACATATTCATTTTTTATAAAGTAAGTATATGCTAAGACTAATTTGCACGTTTGAAACAAAATCATTCAGAGTTATATTATTAGCAAGGAAGAGTTGTATTCAAACCACAGTCTCCGTGCTTCAGAAATCAGTTCTATTTTCTGCCCCTATGCATTGATATTTCTCCTTGCAATATTTAGGACTCTACTTTTAACAATTTCAAAAAATCTAGGGAGAGTTTCAAAAAGAGATTTACAACAGATTTTAAAAGGTCCTTCATGTACTGGTAATATTTCCTACTTAATCTTCACCAAGAGTTAGTGAATTATTTTCCATTAATTCACATAAATGTGAAATGTTCTTAAGACTTTTTTAAGCAATTGCTTTAAAAAACTGTCCTCTAGGCTCCAAATTTGCAAACATATTTAAAATTTTAGCAAAACATAATTAGGAACTCTAGGTTATAAAAAAAGGAAAAAATCAACCATTGGTCTTTCTTTAAAAAGAATGTAATAGAAGGAAATTAAATATTGGATAAAGAATTATTCAGTAGACAAAAAAGACAAATGTACCTTGGAAAGTGACTACACACTACGGTAGCCTCTAGTCAGGTATGATTGTTTAAATTTACATTTATTATAAGGAAACTTAAGTTAAGATTTACTACGTCAGCTTCAGTGGCCATATTTAAAGTTCTTAATTGCTACAGAGGCTCGTACCTACTGTACTGAACAGTGCATTTACAGAACATGTCCCGTAAGTGCATACAGTGTTTCACTAGGACACAAAATAACATTTAACAGAAGGAAAGCATCACATCTGTCATAGTTAAAATGTCATTACCAAATCCTCATATTAAGAGTCCTCTTCTCAAAAGGGGCAAGAAATTAAAAAAGCAAAGTAAACATCAACACAGGTGTATTACACTTAGTCCAAACAAAACCTTTAAAGATGGTATATATAAACAGGAAAACAATGTTGAATGAAAAGATAGATATGTAGATAGATAGAGATAGATAATTTTTTCTTATTTTTCATTAGTTTTAATAAATTTTATAGAGTATCTTTATGTTTACAGTATACAATAAGATGTTATGGGATACATATAGATGGTAAAAAGTTGCTATAGTACAGCAAATTAGTATATCCATCATGTCACATAGGAACCTGTTTTTTTGTTTGTTTTTGTGGCACGTGCAGCCAAAAACTACTCATTTGACACGAATACCATGTACAGTTCAATGTTTGTTCATAAGTTTCTATAATATTATAGATAATACTTTAACCTGTTTCAAAGTCAATGCTAGAAAGGGTAGACAATTAATATTCCCCTGCTCCCAATATCTGCTCCCAAACAACCTCCTTTCCTGGGGCATCCATATATCATTTTGTGATGCATAATAGAAGTACATGGTTTGGGGGTGCATGTGATAATTTAATACATTCATATAGTTTGTAAAGATAAAATCAGTGTACTTGGGGTATTCATCGGCTTAAATACTTATCTTTTTTTAAGGCTGGAGCCATCCAAATTCAACTCTTTCTAGCCATTTCATAATGTACAATAGATTACTGTAAACTATATCCACCATACTGATCTATCTAACAATAGACCTTCTTTCTTCTATCAAACCCCTACTTCATTTTTTAAAGTAAACTTTTAGAGATATTTTATGAAACAAGAAATGTGCATACACGTTTTTCTCTTCTATAAGAAAACAGTATCATTCATCCTGTTCCGAACCTTGGTTCATAACATAATATTCATAGGAGATCACTCCATGTCAATACCCAAAGTATTTTCTTTTCTTTTTCATAAATACACGTTATCTGTGTGAGAATGTATCAAATCTATTTCATCAGATAACTAAAAGTGACATTTAATTTGCTTCCAATTTTTTGGAAGCCGTATTTTGTTTCCATTGCAAATGTTGTGGTAAATAGTCATACAAATCGTCATTTCCCCACAGATCTGAGCATATTTATAAGATAAATTCCTGGAAGCAAAATTACTGAGTCAGAGGCTATGCTCTGATTATTTTAAAGTTGAGTGTGAATTATCTAAAAAGACAAAAAATAATAAACTTTATTCCTTTAAATAGAACCATAATCATCAATGGTTACCATTGATGGAAGATAAAATGAGGTATAGATATATCTATACTTAGTCTCTCAGCTTCACCCTTGTTTTGTTTCTTGCTTCTTTAAGAACTGACTCAGAGCAAGATATTGAAATTTATTTATACATTTACATATAACTGAATAACTGATAACAGATTAAATTTTAGAAGGAAGAGGGAAGCATCTTTTAACGAGTCAAAACCCTTAAATAAAAAAACAACTTACACTTATTGAATCTGGAATGTATCATCAAATTCATTATGAACAA
Organism: Lepilemur ruficaudatus; assembly: GCA_963574885.1. Taxonomy (NCBI): domain Eukaryota; kingdom Metazoa; phylum Chordata; class Mammalia; order Primates; family Lepilemuridae; genus Lepilemur; species Lepilemur ruficaudatus. The sequence continues at coordinate 18,686 of CAUYRT010058872.1, forward strand.
TGAACGCATCTTTTAAGAAACTTATTTCATCAGTCTCTGGTACTTTTGTATAAAGTAGAATGGCTCGCACATACCTTCTATCTTCTACTGGCTCTAGTGGTACAACTGGATAAAGTAATTTTTTTCTCCATTAAGCAAACAAAGAACATGACTGTAATAATCTATTAAGTCTGATAATAACAATGACAATGATGAGAAATACTTTGTTCTGGAGGAGGCAGAGTAGCCAACATACCATTTTCTTGCCCAGACCTAAATTCCCAAAGGATATATTCACCACTATGTTGTTGTACAAGGCCAAGGAAACCGACTCCCCTACAATAAAGACCTTTAAAACAATCTCCCGTGAAATATCTGTTAGTCTCTGTAGTAGTTTCTTATTGCTGCCATAACAAATCACCACATGTTTAGTAGCTTCAAGCAACACATGTTTATTTCATTGCAGTTTTGTGGATCAGAATTCCAGCATTGGTCTTAGTGGGCTAAACTCAAGCTATCAGTAATGCTGTGTTTCTTTCTGGAGCCTCTAGAGGAGACTCTGTTTCTTGGCTCATTCAGATTGTTACTAGAATTCAGTTCTTTGAGGTTGTTGGCTGCAGGCCATCACTGGCATCCAGAGACTTCTCACGTTCCTTGGCTCAAGGCTCCCTTTTTTTCAAAGTCAGCAAAGGCAGATTGACTTTCTCTCGTGCTTAGAATCTCTCTTGCCTCTTATTTCAGGGCATCTCTCTGACTCAAGCTGGGGAATATTCTCCAGTTTTCAAGAGTTTATATGATTACATTGGGATCACCTAGATAATCCAAGATAATCACTGCATCTCAAGATCCATAATCACCTGTGCAGAGTCCCTTTTGCCATATAAAATAACCTATTCACAAATTTCAGGGATTATGGAATTGACATCTTTGCAGGGGTGGGGAGGGAGGGTGGATCACTTTTTGGCCTACCAGAACTGCTGTTTCATACACACACACACACACACACACACACAGAGTATTTTTTCACAATAGTTTAGGTTTAGAGAAAAATTAAGCAGAAAGCACAGAGTCCCCAAAATTCCTTCTCTACTCTCCCCTCCTCCTGCATAATTTTCCTATCACTAACATCTTGCATTAGTATTATACTTTTGTCATCATTGATGAAGCAATATTGGTACATTATTATTAACTAAAGAACATAGTTTACATTAGGGTGCAGTCTTTGTGTTGTACCATTCTACAGGTTTTGACAAATGTATAATGTCATTTATACAACATTGCAATATCATATAGAACAGTGTCATTTCTCTGAAGTTTCTCCTCTGCTTCATATTCTCATCACTTCCTGCCTGCCGCCAACCCATAGCACCTGCTGAGTTTGTACTGTCTCCATACTTTGGCTTTCTTCAGAATTTTGTACAGTTAGAATCATATAGCATGTAGTGTTTTCAGGCAAACTTTGTTCACTTAGCATTTAAGAGTCCTCCATATATTTTTGTAGCTTTTTTTTTCTTTTTATGATTGAATAATATTCCATTGAATGAATACACCTCAGTTTATCTATTCACCTATTAAAAGATGTCTTGGTTGCTTCCAAGTTTTGGCAATTATGAATAAAGCTGCTATAAATATTCATGTGCAGGCTTTTTTATGGACATAAGTTCTTAACTCATATGAGTAAATACCAAGGAGCAAAATTTCTGGATCATATGGCGAGACTATTTTTAGCTTTGTAAAAAACTGCCAAACCGCCTCGCTATGTGGCTACATATTTTACATCCCCATCAGCAATTAGTGAGAGTTCCTGTTGCCAGCATTTGTTGTTGTAACTGTTTTGGATTTTAGCCATCCTAGTGGGTATGCAGTGGTATCTCATTGTTTTAATTTTCCTTTCCTTAATTTCATACGATGTTGAGCATCTTTTCAGATGCTTATTTGACATCTGTATACCTTTTTTATACAACCTTTTCTTTAATGAAAAAAAAAACAGTCCACTTACATTCTGAAAAGCAAGTAAATGTAAGCTCATGTACAGATTAGTCACACATATTAGTTAGAAAAACTACATGAGCATTGTGAAAAGACAGAATACTAAACCCTATAAGCCTCTCCTGAGTATATCACAACCAGATTAAAATATTAGCAAGGAAATGACAGAAACAAAAGCAGGTAGATTGTGAGGAAGGCCACAAATTTTTTGAACTCTACAGTAAGAGAAGAGAGTTTAGCAAGAGAAGATGCACTGACCAGCAAAGAGAAAGGTAGCAAAGTCTGAATGGGTGGTATTGAGACATCTACTCTCCAAAGATTAAGAATGCTCAACAGATACAGTTGGAGCACTATGTATGTACTCTCTGGACTACTTTGACAGAGTAGGTTTTTGAATGTAACAAGGTAAGTCAACTTGAGTGGTAATATATTTTGGGAAACCACTCACTACAAATTGTGACTGTAAACATTGTACGGTAAATATTTTGTAGTTTTCCCCCAATAAAATTTTCGGAAGAGAAAAAAAAAAGTGTGACGTTAAATAGACTCTACAAATAATGAAAGTGTTTTAGGTCTTTGGATCGGAGTCACAGCAAATTTCAACCTTATATTTTGCATGAGTTAAAATTGTAGGCAGTACTGTGTTTACTATCCTATTAAATGCCACGCTTGCTTACACGGTGCTATAGCCACGGCCCCGAAATTGCTGGCTTTCGCCTGTGTTAGGAAATGTGGGCACTGTACACCTCTCACACAGCTATGAGCCCAGGGTATCTGCAGCCTCAGGACGGTATTGATGACACTCTGGCAATGTGTAAAAAGTCATCAAAGGGCCCATACTTAATAATGCGGAACGCTGGCAGTCCTAAGATAGTATTGAAATAAAAAAAAAAAATACTTAGCACATCTTTACCAAATGTAATATACAAACACTTCAAACAACTTTTAAAATCAACCTTCTAATGATTTTCTATTATGCTATTGAGAACATATTATTAGTAAATTTCTTTAAATTATATACAAGCACACACATACATGCAATGTACGGGTCTAACTCTATGCTTCAGGAGAAAATACAGGGTACATTTCTCAAATCATTTTAAGTAAAAATTTTTTATCTAAGCAAATATTTTTCAGAAATAAATTAAGACACTAGATAGTCAAGGACTCCCAGTGAAAACCTAACCGTGACTCCCCCAGTAAAAGCCGTGAGACATTTCAAGCCAGGTCAGGTGCTGTGCGGGCACCGGGGCACCCTGCGGGCTTCCATGTGGGCGCGGCATGATCGTTCCTGAGATGCCAGTGTTGTTTGAAGCAGCTGCCCCCATAGGGAACTGCATCTTAATTCACTTTGCGTGATTAAAATACAGGCTCCGCCTGTTTGAAATTTAGAAGGAAAAGGATCCAAGGGCTCCTGCTGAGACTCCGGGGCTCGAGGTGTGTTGGAGACAGTGGACGCTGCATGCCACAGACGGGCATTCAAGGCTGGGAAGTCCCTCCAGCTGTGGCCGGCTCTGCACCCCGGCGTCAGTCCCGGCTTCGGCTGCGTCCTGCCACCGTGTGGGGGGGAACGCTGCCACCTGGCGGCCACGGGCTGGCTCCATCAAGCCTGGCCACCGCCCACGTCCCGCCTGCCCCCAGCCCCCTGCACCCAGGGCTCCGCTGTGGCTCCTCGCGTGCCTTACTGCAGGGTGCAGGGGCTTGGCCAGCAGTGCACCCTCTGTGAGCAGGTCCCACACGGGGGCCCAGGGAGACAGGAGAGGGACGGCGCGGGAGCCTGGCTGGGCTCCGGGCACAGGGCAGCTGCCACCCCAGGGCCTTTGGGAAGGGGCAGAAAGAAAGTAGCCGCACAGGGTGCGGCCAGGTGGCCCCTCCTGGCCCTGGAGAAGCGGCCCTGACCAGGGAGCACCAGCCCAACGCTGTGGGATGAGGATATTCGAGAGTGAGGAGAGAGCTGGGGAAACGAGGAGGAATTCGCCCTTCAGAGACGGCCGACGGAGGGCAGCGTCCAGATGTGCCCACGCCTGGTAACGTGTCTTAGAAAACAGAACACCGGGTAACGGAAGTTTCCTGACTCAAACTTTTATTTCTACTGGTTCAAGTTTCCTTTCATGTCTGAGTTACATAGAGAAAATCCTTTTTTTGTTCATAGAAATTAATAAACAATATTTTACAGGTTTCCCCCAGTAGTTTAAAACACATGATCAAGATTGATGTGATGCCTATTTGGAAAAGCACTAAAAATATCCACATTAGAGTAAAACCCTGCACCTTGCACATGGTAAAAAAAGAAAAAAAATTGGAGCCGATTTTTCCAATTTCAAACACATAAAAATTACTCGAGGATCATCCTAAATTGATCAAGGGGCTTCTTGAAAGAATATTCTTTTTTAACATTAAAAAAATCTCAGAACACATTAATAGAACTAATATTTGACCACTAGGTATATTGGTTAGCATACACTCAATCATAAGCAGAGTGTAAATATCCACAAATATTTGTATAAATGTAACAAATATTGCAAGGAAAAGAAATCACAAACCACTTTCTCCATAATGACTATTTTAAATATTTTTTTAAATATAGGTAATTATTTTTCCCTTTGTACTGGACGATAGTTTGTGTAAGGGAAACTCAAACTAATTTTCAAGCATGCACCAACGAATCTTTGTACGTAGCAATAGGTTTTTGAGATGATAAGATAGAAGGCTCAGCCCTGGCCCCGCTAATTCTACAATAACAGTCCTATCAATTACTGTTTGAGACACAAAAGCCTAACACGGTCTCCAGAGCTGCCCGTGAGATCTCACTGGCTCCCGCCGGGAACACGGGGCTCCGTGTGCTTGCTGCTAGGACAGAGCGTCTTCCTGCGATGTGTAAAATCGTGGACACACTTTAATGCCCATGACTTGCATATCTTTTCTTTTTGAAAACTATTTTCCCCAGTCAGAGCCACCGACCCCATCGTTGTAAAGAAGGCATCTGCCTTTCTGCTGCTGCCCTTTGCCGGGAACCCCAGGCTGCTGAGGAGGTTCAGCTCCAGTCCCAGGAATGTCGCTTCACTCTGCTCTTCCGACGGGCTCAGAGCGGAGGCGGGTTCGGGGCGGATGACGAAGCCAACGCCAGTCAGAAAAACGCTATCCGCACAGGGCGCAGGCTTTCCCTCCCTCTCTCCCCGCGTGCGATTTCCTTGCAGCCACGTACGTTTAGCGATGTGTCTCTGACACGTTCAAAACAAAAATTAGTCTTTTCCTAAGAAAAGTAGAAACTCATTTTTGTATTATCGACATTGAAATTGCAAATATTCGTGTACCTAGTAAAGAAACCAAATACATGTATGCAATGCATAGTAAAAAGCTATATCATATTGTAGCACTAAAATTACAAACTATTTCTTTTATTTATTATTGATTTTCTAATTCTTTTAAATATTTTCTCAACTTATTTTCTTTGAAAGGCAGAAATAAGGCCATTCATGTTTTTAAATCACCAAGTCAAAACTTGTTTAACTTCACATTTTCATCAACATCGAATCTGAGATTATGAAAGTTTAGAGCAGAAACAAAATCAGACGGAAATCAGCGAGATGTTGACAGTGACCTAACCCGTTGGCTGGTATTTGGGACCAGGAAGTGTATTTTCATGGATGTGGAGTGTTTGGAATTTACTAGTTCTGGCAACCCGAGGGTTGATATGGGTTGAAGGTTTTCTGTGTCAAAAGATGTCCCTACTCACCGACAACTGGCTGCATTTTGGTTCTGTTAACAGCAATAGTAAAGACAATAGCCAGTTTCAAAGGGCACCACGGAAGGGCTTCCGTCGGAAGGGTTCGAGAATCAGCGGGGTGGGCAGAGGCGGGTTCAGGTCACTCCCACGGGGACGGCAGGTGGAGCAGCATCTTGTCCTCCCCGACCGGCCTCGTGCACCTGCAGAGTCTGCGCCGGGCAGCCCCGGGCGCTGCAGCCCGCAGGGGGACATAACCGCGCCGGCTGAGCGCCAGGCTCCCGCGCTGCTAGACTCACACACACAGCCCCCGGGAGTGCCAGGAGCCCTTGGTGTCGTTAGATTGTTATGTGGAAACAGAGGTGTGCGGACTCCAAACACCTCGGCCCGCGCTCAGCTCGGGCGCTGGCTGTGGGCAGAACGCAGCCCGGACGAGCCGTGGCACACGCATGTGCGTGACGACTCAGGCACTGGTCTCGCAGGCTTGGTTAAGAGTAACAGTTCGGCAGGACCGTCGGCTGCATGAACCCACGGCTGCATAATCTGATAGCAGAGTAAGTCCCGTTGGTGTGCACATTGTCCAAGGAGAAGAAAATTGAAATCCTGATTGTCTTCTCATTAAATTTAGAGTGCATATTTTATCAAGGAGTGTCATTTTGTTTTCTTTCATAATTTAAAGGATGTGGGGATAAGCACACACAGGTTCCCCACTTGGTTATCACGCAATGCCCGAGCTGCAGGTCTAAGAGCACCGGGCAGGGCCCAGACCAGCAGCTCACCCTCCCTGGGCCTCACCCCTGCACGGAAGACTCAGCCGCAGGCCTGTCTGCTTTGAGACGGTGGGAGTGGTTGAAGAGTCCCTGGTCCAGACAAGATCTCCATCATTGATTGGCAGCTAGTTTATTTTTGATGTTCGCTGGAGGACTGGACTGTATTGTTTGCAAGAGTTACTTTTGGGGCAACACAATTAGAGAAGAGACAGTCGGGGCAACCCTCTCTTTCTGGTTGCTCAGAACGACCCACGCTCAAAACCGGGAATGGGCAAGTTTCTTCCGTGCAGGACAAGATGTCAACTATCTTCAGCCATCTGAAGGTCACATGGTCTCTGTCCCAGCACCTCCTGCAGTGACCCAGCTGGCTGTGGTCGCACGATGTCAGCCACTGACCACGAGTCCGCCGGGGAGCGTGGCCCTGCTCATGAGAGCAGGTGGATTGGCTTGCAGGCCGCAGCTTATCCACCCTGCTCAAAACCACTGCCCCATGTCAGAGCACGCGTCCCTTCAAGTGACTTCGCTTTGCTTTGGAAAATACAGTCACCATAATTACAGAACAAATCATCTCCAAGTCATCCTCATCTTTTCAACTTTGGCCATAAAGTATAACTTCAATATTCCATGTATTTATTGGAGGTAAGGAAAACATTTAGTATATTTTTGAATTCAGAAATGGAAATTATTTTAAAAACCTTTATACACAGGGAATTTCTTTCACACTTATTTCTATCTATGTATGATAGAGATATTTTACATAGGAATAATTTTCCTGCTTTGGAAGATAGCATACAGTTGTAGGACTTCCCTCACACCAGCAAGTAGAACAATTGCTACCATGAAAGTTTCTAATTTTAACTATTGTGACTAAGAACTTGGAGATAAATATTCATGGAAGCATTTAAAATATTGCATCTTGCAATTATCTATTTAATGAAATACTTGACCCAAGGACAGCAAATGTGACCTGAGGAGTAAAGAAAATAATTTCATCATTTAATTGAGCATTGGGATAATTAAATGTTTTGTTTAGTGATTTTGTTAATTGGCAACTGTTTTACACTTGTATCAAGATATGACAACAAAGTGTCACAGCTGATCCCCATGTGAAAAAGAGTGATTGCCACGTCTTCCAGTGATATTTGAAATTGAAAAATAACCTAGATAAGATAATTAGAGGCCAACCTGATTGAGGTATGCTTAATACCAGACCTTATCTGACCACACTCCAGACTGCGGGTGCTGCTGAAGACCTCATGTGTGGGATGCGGCGGATTTTGGTTCCTCTAGCAGAGTTGCTGAGGTCACAGAGCACAATGATACAGTTCTGAAAACTGTCTCGTATTTGCTTTTAAAATTAAAGCTGTGTCTGAGCCACTCCTTTCATTTCAGAAATTCCAGTTCCAATGCTCGAGAGGCAGGTCTAACACTCTCATTATAGGCGCAGAATGGTGAAGAACACAGCACATGTCTTGCTGGGAGTCTGAAAGCTCCGTGGAAGGACCATCATCATCAATTTCTCCTTCCTCTCTCTCTCCCTCTCTCTGTCTCTCCCCCCTTTTCTCTTCTCAGCCTCTCCCTCGGTCTTTCTGAAAATTTGGTTAGAGATTCTGTCAACGGTTTACTAAACCCAGACTCAGGGAATTATGACTAACACTGAATATCTTCAGAGTTAGTAAATGACAGTTTGAAAATTACATCAAAAGAAGGAAATATTTTAAAAATAGCTGCTTAGCATCCTCTGTAAAAACCGTGTTTTCTTTAATTCCTGCAGGGTACTTTATCTTCAGAAGATACTCACAGACACACACGTATTTGTAGATACATACATATACATCTATTTTAAAGACGAAGTATTTGCTCTTCTTAAAAACATTTTACCTTTTAGTCGGGGACTATGTCGGTAGTTTTCTAAACATACGCTAAGTAAACGAATAAAAAGGCAAATAAATAACACGTTTTTCGGGTCAGCTATTTTTCTCATTTTAGCACACACGCTACTGTACATTTGGTGGTACTTATTTAATGTTCCTAATTAAGTGAAATGGTTTTGCTAATTCTGAATCTTCATTTGCTGTAATTGTAGACCTAAACACTCCCAGTAGGATCAGTAGGATTCCTTTAGAGATAGTTTTCACTTCACTGTGACTGTGCACATGGTGGCTGCAGAAATAACCCAGTTAATTCTCTAGCCATGGAGGCTCATTGCAAAGTTGATGTGTTTCGAGGTTCTCTCTCCCTCCCTCCCCCTCCTGCTCTCTCTCTCTCTCTGTTTCTCTCTCTGTCTCTGGAGACAGACCTCGACACATCAAATAAACTCTCTTCTCCCCCAATAAATAGTAAATAACTGCAGTCCTATCTTGATGCCGCCGTGCAGCTACGCGGGACCCACTGCGGGTCTGCTGTCCCTGTGTCCCCTTTACTGCCTGAGATGGGAAGGAAATGAGCTTCCTGACCTTTCCCAGCGAGGCACCTCCTGAAGGGAAAACGCCCTCGCTTTCAAAGGTGTCTTTGTGAGAGTTACAGTGATTTCCCCGTTGTACAACCGCGGGTGCTTCATTGCTGTGCCCAGGTGTCTTAGGACTTTTCATAGTAAAAAACAAAGTAACTTCAATTAAGCTCTATGGCCCATTCTGCAACTCTCCTTTAGCTTTGAGAAGCTAAGCGGTCTAGGAGCTGACCGCTTTATGCAATGAGAAAAGTTTTTAATAAGCAATGACCCAGCATCCGCAGTGACTAAACAGTCTACTGTTAGTATCAGAAAGACGCTCCTCTACAGAGGACAGAAAGGCACAGAGAAAAGTTCCGGGAGCGGCTCCCTGCGGCAGGGAGGTGAGGAAGGGTGACGGAATGCCAGAGAGTCAGAAGGGACAGCACGGAGCCCCTGGCGTCTGCGGGCTGGGGGTGTTTCCCCGAAGACCCGACCCAGGCGACCCAAGGAAGCCTGGGCTTGCCGGGGCACAGGACGGGGCGTGGCGAGGGAGGGAGGGTCAGTGGCAGAGCAGCGGCAACGCGCCAGACAATGCAGCAAAGATGGTCTGACCCGGCTTAAAAGCAACGCATAAGTAAATAAACAGAATATATGGGGGAAAAGTCCGGAAGGCTGTAAATTACAATGTAAATATGATTATCTGTTAGTGGCAAGATTATAGGTAGTTTTTATTTTCTTTACTTTGTCTCTGTATTTTCTACATTTTCCACAACAAATGCATTAGTCACTTCCATAAGAAAAAGTGTGAAAAGTAATGCAAAATTCCAATATTTGAAAGAGCATGATACCGCTAATAACAAAACGATAGACAAGTCAATGAAAAGGAAATAGACGGTCCAAAATCCGTCTCGTTGTATATAAACAAGGTGCCCATGAACTAATTATTATGGCAAATTGATGGGCAAAAGGATGATGGTTCAATCCCATCTCTGATAAAACTAGTTACCTATTAGAAGAAAAAAATAAAGTCCAGTCCTTACTCCCCAGCGTACTTACATGCATGATTTACGCCTGAGTTCTCACAGTTTGCATCGGTATAAACTAATGCCGTGCAGATTAAAGACTGAAGGTGAAAAATGATATTATACAGGAAAAGAAAAAACATTTGGTGTGCAGATAAATAGAAAAATACACTTTAAAAAACAATTGACGTAGAAGAGACTGCAAAGCAAAGGAGATACGTACATGGCTGCTGTTAGAAACATTTAACACTGTCATGAACACCGTGAGTAAAATGTAAAGCTCACAAACAAATCACAGACAGACAAAGGGTTGCCATTACATAGCTTTAAAAAGCTCCTGCAAATCATTATGATTTAAAAAAAGGGGGTAAAAGGCATTAACAGGCAATCCAAGGAGAAGGACAGACAGCCATTGACCCAGAGAAAAAGCCCGAATCTAATAAGCAAATGGCAGCTACTCCAATGCACCGTCTTCGTTTACCAATAAAATTGGCTGGAATTTAAACAAATTATAATGCCAATGTTGACAAGGTTATAGTGAAATGAACAATCATTTCAGAACCGGGGAAGGAGTGTATTCAATTTTCAAGATTTCCAGGAGGGCAATTTGGGACTGTTTCTTAAGACCTTTTGATGTGTTCACCATGTCCTTCTCCCCGAGGAAGAACTCAGATAAACAATGCAAAAATTCGTGTACAGAAATTTTAATCACAGCACATTTTTAACAGAAAGAAACTGAAAACAATTTTTATGCCAGCCAAGGAATGATGAAATTAATTGTAACATATCTACTAGGTGGAATGGTATGCGACCATTTAAACGTATGTGTTTTATGAATATCTGGAAAAATATTGTCATTGTATTACATGAATCAGATTTTCTGAAATCATACTTGCAGAAAAATAAATATACCAGAATTTTAATATTGAGGCATCTCTTGATGGTAGAACAATGTGCTTCTTTTTACTCTTCTAAATATTTGTTCTCAATTTCTAAACACAGAAAACTAATCAACCACAAGGAGGTTTTGTTTTGCTCTGCTTTGTTCTCCTGTGTGTGTCTTCCCCATGGAGGGGCCAGGCTCGGGTGGGCAGGGGCGTGAGCAGCGCCTGGGGGGGGGGACGCCAGGAAGAGGAAGAGCCGGCACAGGCGTGCGCGCCGCGGAACGCTTGCACCTACAGATTAGTGCCTGGAATCATCGGGGCCACGGACACAACTGCTGGTTGAAAATGTCTTCATGCTCACAGGAGACTGCATTTAGAAAGATCAAGACTTCTCCGCGAAGTCTGCAAATTTCTAAAATAAAAACCTCCTCCTTACAGAGAACGTTATTTCAGGAAATGGAAGAAGGCGGAACACCCGGAGGGTTTGCAGGTGACCCAGAATGAAGACAGAGATTGAAGGGGCTGGGTGGGCAGGTGCGTGAAGTACCCGGGCAGAGTGAAAGTCTCCGTTGCTCTTGGCTGGCAGAGTCAGATACGCCCGAGCGTCTGGGGGTAGGAGCTACATGACAGCCTCGCTGTGCAATCCGTGATCTGATACACGTTCGTCTTTAGTGGTTTTCGTGTCGTAGACAAGGTACTTTCCAACAGTGGGCCAGAGAGGTCCGTTTATTCTCACGGACCCCAATTCCACGCCTTTCCAGCATGGGTGCTGTTATGTCCACTCCGTGCAGTGTGAGGCGCCGCCCCGTTCCCAAGGAGGCCACTTTAGACACATACAGGTTGCACACTCGGTAGTATTTTAACCGTTTTTTAAAGAGAAAAATAGGTACATGAAAAAAGTAAACGTTTATGATAATTAGCCCTACGTTGGAAAAAAAATTTTAATTCTCTATGATATACTTTTCTATCTCTTCTAGAGCTGACATACTATGTTTTCAGATTCTATAATGATGTGAGAAATAACACCAGCCAATGGTAACAACGTAACAGCTGCCAACTGGGTAGCGTTCCACACGCTTTACACGCACTGGCGTTGCTTCATGCGCCAGAGACCACGTGTGGTCGTTTTTCCCCTTTACAGATAAAGACACAGAGTTTTTGGTTAAATAATTTGCCTCGAGTCGCCCGTGGGTGCTTTGCGCCCAGAGAGGCTGGCTCCAGAGCCCACCTTTTGGCGCTGCCTCTCATTTTGAGAAGGATTTCCAAAAGGTATCATCAGTAAATCTGAGCCTTCGGGCGGCCCCCACAAAGGCACATCAGCCCCCAAACGGCTCACCTCCGACCCACACTCCCAGCACCTTGTCAAGACGCCCCCGGCTCCTGTTTGAATGGGCCTGTGCCTGCTCACACACCACGGGCAGTCGGATGTCAACGGGATTTAGCCACGCTGGGAAGTTCTCACCAACAGACCTGTCCTCGCGGTTTCTTGTGGATCCCAAGGTCACCAACTCTGAAAGCGGGAGGGATTGAGCTGTGCGGGGGAAGGAGAGGGTTTACACCAGGCCCTGGAGTTCTTTGCGCACCAGGAACCTCAGCCCTTTGGGCTGCATACTGCAAAGGCTGTCTTCCAGTTTGTCATCTGTCTTTGGCTGCACTCTGCCAAAGCGCACACACACGCACAGACACGCACACATTCTAAAGGCATTTTCTCAAGCAGATGTTTTATTTCTTCCTGTTTTTTCCCCTCTCTTTCATTTTAGCCAAATGCATTAGCATTTTTTGACCCATTATTCACACGTGCGATGCCCACTTGCAAGGCCTTTCCTTGCCGTTGGGCAATAGAGAAGTCCACTTGTGTTTCCCTGTGTCGTTTTTATGACGTTATTTTTACACGTAGATTCCTGATCAATTTCAGCCTAACTCTTGCGTGGGGTGTGGGGCATTGATCTGAGTTGATCTTCTTCTGAATGGCCCAGTTGACCGAGAGCCCTGGATTAAAAAGAAAAGTGAGTCCCAGCAAGAGCAGCTCTGCCCGCGCCAGCTGATGTGCCACTTTTACTGCGCAGGACGAGCTCATGGGGTCATGTCTTGCTCACATGCCCCTTGTGCTGTGTTTTGCAGCTATTCCACTTTTCACGAGTTGAAGGTTTGTGCGAGCCGTCTTTGAACAAGGGTACCGGCTCCGTCTTTCCAACGGCATCCATTCACTCCGTGTCTCTGTGTCCCATTTTGGTAACTCTCGCAACATCTCAAACTTTTTCGTTATTATTATACGTAGTGATCTGGGGTCGATAATCTTTGACTTCGCTGTTGTGATCGCGTTGGGGATTCACGAGCTGTACTCACACAGGCTTTGCGTGTGCTCTGGCTGCTCTGGGGACGGGCGGTTCCCCGCCTCCCTCCCACCTCTGGGGCCTATTCCCTGAGACTCAGCAGTGTTGAAATTAGGACGGTCGATGACCCTACAATGGCCTGGAAGTGTCCAAGTGCAAAGGATGGTCCCAGCCCTGTCATTTTAAATCAACACCTGGAAACGCTCAAGCTTAGTGACGAAGAAGCGTAGAAAAGCCAAGATCGGCCCAAAGCGGAGCTCTCGTGCCAAACAGTCGGTGAGGTTGTGAACGCGAAGGAAAGTTGAAGGAAGTGAAAACTGCCAAGGGTCGATTTCAGCGCACACTTCGCTTAGAAAAGTATTCATTTTATCTGATATTTTGAAATTATTTGCAAGAGAGATTTTCAAGCAACGTCATTGTTTTTTTCTGTTGCATTTACCCTCTGACGTTTCTTAGTAAGCAAAGTTGGTTTCTCTCTTTTCGTTGATTAAATTAGTAGTTAATGGGTTGTGTGATTTCTTATTTAAAAAAAAAGAGATTTAGAGTTATTAAACAGTTTTTATATTTTCTATCTCAGTAATTTCTACTTTTATTTTTATTATTGTCTTTCATATACTTTCTTTTGAACTTTTTCCTAGCTTTTTGAGTTGGAAATTTAACGCATTTATTTAATTTTTTTCACTCTGCACTGATGTAAACATGTAAAGCTATGGCTTGTCGCATGATCACTGCTTGGCGTGTGTTCCATAGTATGCGATTTTTGATGTTTCATCATAATTTTTTACAAATTCCATAGTATAGTTAGTATCTCTCCTTTTATACAACAGTAATTTTAGAAGGTTCTTTTCCTCTAAACTTCTAAATGGAAGACCTTTATAGAAGTAATTTGATATAACTGTTTATAACCCAACTTAATAATTTCCTTGCAATAACACTCTTTGGTCCCACAATCTACCTTATGCTCGGGGTAGTGTCAAAATCTCCTGTCAGTATCATTTTTTCTTGGCATTCCTTGTTTCCTCTTTATAAAGGTAGTTGCTATGTTATTTGGTACATAAATATTTATATTTGTAATCTCTTCATAATTCAATATGAATTATGTCTTTTTGAATTAAAAGAGTTCCTTGCCACTCTAATGCTTTTAGGCTGAGATAATATTTTGGCTGATGCTAGTATCGCAGCCTCCGCATTCTTACTCTTTTCCCTTAAAGATCTATCTTTGCTTCTTCCTTTATTCTAGGTTTCTTATTTATTTTAGATGTGTGTGGATGTATGTTCAATCATGTATGTATATATAATCACACACATATGTAGGATGCACCCCACACACGTCTTATATATGATTACTCTCTTAGTCAGATTTTAGAGTCATTTTCTTTCAATAGGTGATTGAAACTCGTTTACATTTACTGATATGCCTGATATATTTTGTCCCAGCTTTGTCATGATATTTATTTCAATATTGCTACGGGAATTATGCTATTTCTGCTGTCTTCTTTCTCTATGTGAAATGCATGTTTTCCCTTTATGCTTACTGTAGCATTTAGGAAAGTTCGAATTTTTGTTTGCAAGGCTACCTTTGTGCTTATGCCTTCTCAAAGCCTCCATCCCCTGTTTTCCTGGTCAAACTTTGTTTAAAATTTTTTTTATATATTTTAATGATGTTCTTTGTCTTCGAACTGCTGCCTAAACAACAATCAATGAATTTATCCTACTTTTCTTTCGTCCTTTCCTCCTTCAAGTTTTGGTTGCTGCATTATCCTACTTTGTCAGAGTATTTGTACATTTTGGTTCACCCTTTTCTCCTCCTCGTATCCATCCTCTGTGTACAGTAAATTTTGCTCGTTTCTTGCTGCAGAACTTCCCTGCTCTGCGGTCCCCTCTCGGATGAAGGAAGCGCGTCCTCTAGGGGTGGCTGAGGCGGGCTGGGTTCGCCACGGGCTCTGAGCTTCGCAAGTTTAACTCCGTTTGTCTGCAGCCTTCACCCTCACCTGACAGGCTGGCAGATTACAAAATCCTCATTCCACTCTTTTTTTCTTGATTTTCCTAAAAATATTGTGTTACTATTTTTTTTGCATGTTGCATTTGATAAGCCTGATGCCAACCTAATGTCCTGCCCTTGGAAGGTGTATGATCTTCTGACTGGAAGCACGGGGGACATTTTTATCTTTAAAATCTAATATCATATTTTTAACAGGATACATCGTCAAGATCTTTCTGGGCATTTATGCCAGGTACCTGGTAAGTTGGTTGAATGTGTAGATCTGTCCTCTCCTTACTTCTGGGATACTGTCTTCTGTACCTGGATACCGTCTTCCCTGTCGTGTGGATTAATTCCGCCCACTATCTGGTTTCTCTGTTTCCGTAGCTCCTGTCGACCACGCCACCCACTGTCTTCCCAACACCTTTTTTAAGCTCGTTTTATTCTCTCAGCTTTTCTGACTGTTTTTTTCTTTCAATACCTCTTATTAAATTTTATTTAAATTCATGCTTCCTTATAATCTTATAATTGCGTCATCATTTTGAAGATGTTTTTTTAATTTTCCCTTATTTTCTGAGTTCGATCAACAACTTTTTCCTTTTACTTATGCACATTTGTTTCTAATTTTTGAAGTTTTTACTTTGTTTTTTAAGATCGCAGAATGTTTATTAGGATATTTCACTGCATCTACAGTAGTTGAATCACACTTTTTTTTTTTTCTTTTGGGAAGGAGGAAATTGGGAGAGGAAATTTTAACCACCTGGAATGTTCTGATTTTTATTTTCTGCTTTCTTTTAATAGCAGATTTGTGTAGATGATTACGTGTATGTATTCATTCCGTGTTCAAGGTTTCTGTGGTAGTGGATTAAGAGTCCTCGTTCAAGAATCCTGGTCCTTCAGTGTTGCGAAGCGTGGCTTGGTGGGGAGAGCGAGCGTGTTTATTCGACACTTGCGATTCTTGAGTATGTAGACGTGCAAGCCGCGTGTGCCTTGCTTGTGCTCCACAGATGTAAGTGGCGGATCTGAGCTTGACCCACCTCACTGTCTACTTCCCAAACCAGGGTTTCTGCGTGAGACGAGGCGTTAGTGGCAGCTGTGCTGAAGTCATGGCAATGGGCACCGTGGCTCCCCGGCTCGCTGGCCCCCAGGCTCAGCTTGGTCAGGCCGGCTTCCTTCTGTCCCCACTCCAGGCATGTGACATTCCCACTCCCTGGATGCTGGCACAAGTCATGTCCTCCTCCTGGAGGGAACGTCTCTACTTCGTGCCTGGACTTTCCCTACTCACGGCGAGTGTCGCTCGCGCACAGCTGTCCTGGTCTAGTCCTTTGTCCCGTGCCTGCTGAAGCTGCCACTGCACGTCCTTGGGTAGCTGATAGTTTCACGCTGCCTCTTCTCTCAGACTGTCAGGACAGCGAGGGCGGAGCTGTGTCTTCTGTTCTCATCACTGTCCCCCCATTACAGGGAACCTGGCAACTTTAGTCAGCAGTTATGGAAAGAAAGAAAGAATGAATGAATGAACGCCTCTTACTAGCTCTAGGGGATTTGGTCTGGGAACATGATTTTTAATCTTTCTGCAGTTCTGTCTCCTCATTTGTAACAGGAAGGTGAAAAATGAACGATGTTGACAAAGCGATTTCGGGATTAGGTGAAACGCGGGCGCGGTCACACAGCACTGGTAGCGGAGCTCCGAGAATGGGCGTCACCGCAGCCGCCTCTGCCTTTTGGGCGCGGCTCTCCCGTCTCTCCTGTGCTATTCGGGACCAACTTGATCTGAGACGGGAAGGACACAGTGGAGTGAGTCTTGTGAGCTGGTGACACCCGGGCTGCCCAGCCCAATCAGACCCGTGTCCAGGCGGGACCTGGAGTCCACGTTGTTTTCTGAGCTTGCGGTGACAACTCCCAGAAACGGTGACGCCTGCACCCGCTCCCTCCTCGCTGAGCCTCTCCTCTGGGCCCTGTCCTGGCGCTGGGCTGCCCCGCAGGGCTGCAAGCCCGCTGGGGTGAGGGGCCCTCCCGGCCCACCCCGCACTGCACCTGAGCCTTCCGCGCGACAAGCTGCTCTGCCCGCTGGGCTTCGTGGGCTCAGACGTTCTGGGGCGACTGAACCTCTGTCGCCAGTTACGGGTTTGAACCCCTGGAGAGGGCCTGGGGCACGGCGCCCACCTGTCTGGTTGAACTCGAGCTGCTGGACATTGGAGCTTCTTTTTTCCCACCTTCATTTGTGGAGATTTGCCAGATTATTCTAGTCCCTACCGTATGCACGCAGGGATAACATGAGGAGGAGTAAAAGTCCCCCTTGCGTGTTCTCCGCACGGGGCAGGGGACCCGGCCCCCTTTCCTCGGAGCGCGGTCTGGTCACTGCTGTGGAACACTTCGGCTGTCAAGCTTCGACCCGCTGTCATTTTAAAACACGAAAAAATATTCATCCTTTAAAGTTTTTGTTTTACGTGCGTTCATTAGAACGACTGCTTTGTAGCTTTCTGTTGCTGTGATTGTCCCATATTCATAAGATTCTGCTGCTTACTGGATAATTCTATTACATTAATATGGTACAAATGAATAAAAGCAGTAATTATGCCTTTATCCCGTTCTATTTTGCATGTTACAGTTTGCTTGTTTCAAGAATGAAAGGAAATTGCCACATTTGAAACAACATTATTTCATTTCTAAACAAGGAAGTGCACAAGAAGCCCACCCAGGGTGACAGGTTGGAACGGATACTATTTCTCCAGTCGCCTGTTTAGGAAGAGCCTTCCATCCCTGTATCACTTTGATGGTAAAACTGGGAATATGCTTTTAAAATAAGGAAAAAAGAGGATGCATCTTTTCATCAGAAAATAACATTTCCTTCTGGCTCTCTCTGATTAATGGCTATAACAAAGGACTGAGATATTTTAAAGAGGTTGAAGCCCATCATCTCCCAACTTCCGAATCTAAAGGTTTGTGTCATTCTTTGAGAAAGATGACTTCCCTCTGTCTCTACTTAGGAAACATGGTGTCTTAGAAGGACCCGATGCTCTATGCCTGGACGTGACACAGGGGCCTTGTCCAAGATTGAGGCCAACCATTACTATTATGTGCAGATATGGGTATGAAATAGCCCAGAGCTCGTTTTTATTGATGTTTTGGGCACACAGCAGGTGTTCAATGACTACTCATTCCATAAATCTAAAAGCATGCTTAGATTTTGAATTTTTAAAATTTCCATCATTTTATCACTTATTAATGAAGTCTATAGCACTAAGATATCTTCAGTTTGAAAATATATTCTGAAATTTAATTGAAGCTATTATGTGCTTGGCTATGTTTTACATTTAAACATATTTTAAATATTTTTTAACAATGAGAGTGAAGCATATGATTTGTTTGAAGAAGTTTATTCCTTTCTCAGAAATAGCCTTAGCTGCTTTTCTTAGTAGCTAATAAAAAAAAATCACCAGGATAATTTCAATGAGATAGATAAGAAATGTCCCACTTGGGCCATAGTGAAAATGAAACTTTGCCCCGACTTTCTATTGTGTCCTGGGATGTTTGTGTTTGTTGTACGTGAAATTCTTATCGACACGTGGGGCAAGGACTTCCTAACTCACAAGTAAGGTAATACTCGGAGGCTGCACTCCGAGCATCCTTACAAATGGCTCAAAGTCCATGTGGGAGAACATAACAGGTGGTGTCTCCCTGAGGAAAATCCTGGGTTCGATGCTGTTTAAGCACTGTCATCAATTTTCTGAATGATGGGATGGAAAGCACGTTCGTTAAGTGTACAATGAAACCAAGCTGGGAGCGGCAGATAACACCACAGAGGATAGTAGCAGATTTAATCACGACCGTGAAATTTAACTAAATGGTCAGAGGAAGTGTGCGCTGCGGCCCAGTGGAGTGTGGGCCGTCCCAGGCGTGGGCACGCGGGAGGCGGATGGAGCCGCTGGCGGCTGTGGTTTCATCCTCTCTGCACGGTGTTTTCTCCTGGGGAGCTTTGCAAGCACGCCGGAGCCGGAGCCGGAGCCGGAGCCCGGGCCGCGGCCGTGCTGATCCAGCCGGACTCCGGGGCTCGCCGGGCGACGCTCACGTGATGCTTACCTGCGGCTCAGCTTGCCGCCCTGTCGCAGGAACTAAAATGATGAAGGTGGACAGGAAAGGACCTAGACCCCATTCTGAAAGAATGCAACGGGATAGTTTGGGAATTAAAAAAAAAAAAAAGATTAATATAGGAACCTACCTAGTTATTAAAACATCACAGGGGAGATAGTATCCAATCCAAACGCTAATTACTTCTTATCCCAACTGCCATATTTATGGCTTTAAAAAGCTGACATTTGTCCTAATATCTTGTTTGTGTTTCATCACTTTTTAATTGTCATTACTGTGGTTCGTGTTTTATTTTGTGTTGGGGAGGAGGTGATTATTTGCACTGCTTCATATCAGAAGGAATGTGGAGAGGCTTTTAAAATCATTTGGCCGTAGCACCGGGGCATGATTCTCCTGTCATCTGAGACAGGACCGCTGTGTCTGCGGCCACCCGCTTCCCAGCCGCCCTCCCAGGAGGAGGTGGCTCCCCAGGACTTAAGAAGCTGAAAGGGATTCAGTTGAGAGCAGCAGAAACGATTAAAGACTCGGAAAATAGGACCCATGAAGGAAGATTAAAGGATCTGTGATTATTTAGCCTGGAGAAGGGAAGCTGACCTAATAACGGCGTCTTCAGGGTGGCTAAGGGCTATTGTGTGGAGGGTGGTGACCAGCTGTTCGCTCTCCATCCTGAGGACGGCAAGAGAGGAAATGGGTTTAGGCTTCAATAGGGAGGGTTTAAGAGAGCTGGAGAGCTTCCTTCCAGGGAGGGCGGCAGCCAGCAGCCCCTGCCACTGACTTAAGACGCTCAATCTCCTGGGCGGCGGGAGGCGGTGTCTGCCGGGGAGGTGCCATCTCCCGGGCCACCGAGGGCAGGGCGTGGGCCGTAGACCCTGAGATTATGCGCCCTGCGTGACGCGGTACGTGTGCCAGGGCCAGACTTCCATTGCTGTCAGCTATCCTCTCTGGATGACCCCGTGAAAGCTTGTCTGTTTGAAGCTCGTGTGTCCCAGATGACAGTTCAAGGGGGAGCTGGCCCTTGCTGGACGTGACGAGAGCCGCCCAGCGGCTGTGAATTCTCTCTCTGCTTTAACGGGTGGCTGTGTCACATCATCTAAGGGACTGGAAAGCCATCTGGAGGGAAGCAATTGGAATCAACTCTAGCCTTGAGTTCAGATTCTTTCCAATTGATATAATCTTTGATATTTTCAAAAAATGTGTTCATCAGGTGTTTTTGTTTGCTCAGTGGGAAGAAAAGAAAGGAAAGAAGGAGGCAACTTTTTCCCCAAAATATTTTGAATTTCTGTGATATGAGCCATATCTAACATGTGACTCTCGGCGGGTCTTGCTTACACAAACCGCAGATGCAAATGACCTGAGAATTCTCCGTGGTTCTGGTGAAAGTGTGCTTCTTTTAAACAGACAGCCGCAGAAGGTAACTACTGGGCCCTCATCAAGGATATATATATAATATACGTACATATTTAGGAGATGTTTCGGTGGGGAGGGAAGCTGGTGGATGTCAGTTTCACTGATGTAACCACAAGGGCTTTCCCTCGGCACCTGTCACTCACGACAATGTTTGCACCACACTCGTCATGGCCACGTACTAAAAATACTCCTCATGTTTGCCCAGTGAGATATTCACAACACAGCAGAAGGGAGGCTGGTGAACTACAAATCAGTCTCTTTTCTTTCTCTTTCTCTTTCTCTTTTTGTTGGGGGAGGGGCATGCCTTAATTACACACACTTCGTCATGTGACGGGAGTCGGGTGCTCACTGACTTGCAGACAGTTCTCACTGACTCTCCTCCGCAATGCGGCGGGTGCATCAGAATATCTAATGTTCTTTGGCTACACCACGACTTTCCTCTCAGGTCTTCACCCTCCCTCTCGGGGAGCCCCTCCATCCTCACCCCTACTCCTGTTTGCCCTCTAGTCATCTGGGAAGCCGACAGCACCTCACAAGGTGCGCTGTGGTGTCCCGGGTGCGGATGCGTTTCTCCCACAGAACTGGAAACCCCTCCGAGCATGTCTTCCCGCAGGTGCAGCCCCACTGCCCGAGACCGCTCAGCGCCGGGTAACGCTCAGGTGAGGGCTGCGGACTGTGGAAAGGTGGAGGCCGGGTGGGGTGGCGAGTGGGTGGCGCATGGAGCCGGGTGGATGAACAGAGCCCTTCTCTGTGTGGGGAGACGGGTCTGTGTGGGCCAGACATCACATCATGAACTTTGGTCTGATTAACACCCGAGATTAAATCTGGTATTGAGTGACATTAAGCTGTTTTACAAGGATCAAGTTCGTTGCACTGCCATTGTTGAACCTCCTTAATTTTGGAATCCCGTTCTGCTTATTTTAGGGGAAAATACATTTTTAAATCAATCAGACTCTTCCATCTGCCACACCAGTATTGACACCAGATCCTTAGGACGTGCTGTGGGGTCTTGAGTGGCCACAGGTGCTGCCTTCATGCAGCAGTAAACTTTGTCTGCCCGTCGGCTACCTGGAGCCAGAGCCGGTGCCAGACCACACTGGCTGCTCTGCGCCGGTGCCGGGATTCTGACACCTGACAGCAATCTCAAGTTTTTATCAGGCTTGGGCAGGAGGGGATTCAGGAAGCCTCTTACTTTTTTCCATCATAAGCAGGAGTCAAAGTGTTTTTACAAACCATAATAAAAACAATATGTATTTACATCATGACTTTTTCTTAAAAAGCAGGCACAGAGTGGGGCTATTTTTGTCCTCAAAATGGATGTTAAGAAAGAAACTCACATTTTACAAGTTTGACTGAAAGAATCAAATCCATTCTCCTCTGTCGGGGTTAGAAGTTGATACGATTCCTACATGTACACCCAGTGTGGTCCCTCGTGTCAAAACCTTACAAACAGTCCTTTGTCTGTTTTGTCCTCCGCTGTTCTCCGAACCTCAGTCAGAGAGTTGGTGACTCACCTCTAAACAAACACGTCCCCTGAAGGTGCAGAGTTTCGGCGACGACTCTGCTTGCTGGTCTGGGTGTGGAACGGGAATGGTTTGATGCTGTTAATGCCGTCTCCCGTTACAGTGTCTGTGGCGGATGACGCCACAAGGCTATTTTTGACAACACCACTGTACCAATAGTTACAGCATGTTTTAGACATGTATCCAAAATGAGATAAAAACCGTGAGCCTCTAAAGACACCCACGAGGTACTGCCTCGTGTTAAATTCACACCACTCTGATAATCACAGACTATAATTAATGTCATAAAACGTTCAAATACTTTTGATAAAAACACTATAATTGCATGCACCATTCTTCTAAATAACTCACCAGCGATGGAAATAACTGCGGACAGAGATTCTCGGAGTCTCAGAGTCGAATGTGTCTCTGGCTCACCTAAATTACTTCAAATCCTAAACAACAGAATATATTTAAGTCAGACAGTCGCTTCTCTGGGAAATAGGCATTTGGGATTCTGTGTGAAGACACCAAGGATATTTGAATCTGGGTAACTGAAGATAATTGCAAAATGCTTTTTAATGATTGTGAAAATAGTACATATTCACCAGTTGAGGCTAATGGCAGGAAAAATTATCTGTTTAAAATAAATATTTCTATTTTGTCTCCAGTGAATGATGAAGGATCTCAGGCAAGAGCAGACAAGTCTCTGTCTTCCCGGCCATGCCGTCTGCTGTTCTGTTCTGACACGGGCCACCTCGCCTGGCTTCGGGGACCCGTCTCCTCTGCCCTCTGCTCTGAGCTCGAGGCGTCCACAAAGCCAGGCTCACCGCAGCCTCCTGTGGTTACTGCCCGTGTCCTCGCCTCCTCACTGGGACACATCTCCCAGGATGCGTGGTCCACGCCTGTGTCACCAAATCCCGGCCTGAAGACCTGCGTCTCCAACGAGGGGACACACGCAGCTGCCACTGTGTTCTCCTGGGACGTCCCCCACCTCCTACATTCTCAGCCTAAATCACGCCTTGCAAATTCACACCATCGTCCGCCAGAGCCACCTTGGTCCAGTCGATGACTCCCTGTCCTTGAGAATTCAGTCCAGGACTTGTTTGCTGCCCTGAATTTACTGGAACTCTCTGTGGCGTGTGACGCCCCTCACCCGCCCGCCCCTCTGACTGGAGGGGAGATTCGTTCCCTTTGTCCGTCTGGTGGGTCTGCGACTGGGGCTCTGACACGGTGTCCGCTCTGCCGCTGCGTGTACCGTGCCCCAGACCATGCTCAGCTTCTCCTCCTCTGTGGTCAGGGCGGAGTTTTAGGCAGACGTGGACGTGCCAAGGGGAGCTGGTGGCTCGGTGTCGTCCTGAGGACACAGCCCGCCTCCTGAGGCTCCGTCCTCCCGCCCGCATCCCAGCACCGGTACCCACTCATCCCCGGATGCTTTCTTTCCAGGAAAATTTCCCACCTGTGTTTTTTAAAATTTAACTTAATCTTTTTTGTTGATTTATTTTTTTCACTTTCTTTCCTTCTCTGTTTTTTATGGGGTGGTTGGCCTCGCCTTTTACTTCGTGCTTTGTGGACTATTGGGATCAAACTGCAGCACGCCTAGGAGAAGAGCTTAAAGCCAGGAGTCCAAACCAACAACGGTTTGGACTATCTTATTTCAGGAAGCAAACGGAGCACATTTTTGGTTACAGGAGTGATAACAGAGTTTTACTGAGCAGGAACCATTAATGGTGAGTTTAAGTATGAGGAATCAGATAAATGTCATTGGGGCCACCTGCGATGGTGCTACAGCTGTCATTTAAAGTTTGTTGTTGTTTTTTTTTTCCTCTTTGGTTAGTATCTTATCTTTTCTTGACTAGTATTTCAGGAATTTCCGAAGTGAGGACTGAGTTAGGAAATGGGAGACGAGAGGCCAGTTAATTCGCTCTCTGTAATCCCAGCAGCTAGAGTACGGCTTACACCTGGGATCTGAGCCGCGAGGGGGACACAGGGAAGCCAGAAGAGGGAGAATCACTCTGAGAGCAGCAGCAGCAACGTCCAAGCGGGTGCTCACGCCGAGGGCTTCGGGGAGGCCACGGTGTCCCCCGCGGATGCTCCTGCGCCAGGCGGGGCTGTGCCTCGGGGCTTCCCTCGGTGCTGCGCCGTCCTCCCCGCCTTCTGCCTGGCACCTTCTGAGGTCCCCACCATCTGTGCACACAACGCCGTCCTGGCTTCACCACCAAGGGCCTCACAGTGTCCCTCGTCTGCTGTCCTGTTTCTGCTCAGGCTCTGTCTGTAGTCTGCCCCTGGCGATATTGTCACTGGATTGTAGAAGATTTTATACCTAAAACAAATGGCCTCATCCAATTTGAGGACGATAAAAGCTGGGTAGCGGCAGTAAGGTCTGGTGGAATATGTTAACTAACGGATTTAAATCCCAATAATTATGGTAAGTCAAATAATGAGATGAAACGACTCTACATTTCGATTTTAAAAACAAGTCACCATTAAAAGATTCAAAAGATGATTCAGTGGTATGCTCGTAAACGTTTGCCAACTGCTTCTTCAAAAATGCAAACAAAAACAAAATGCCCAATTTGTGCTGTCTGCCAGTTTCCCACTGCGGCTGATTTCTACCGACGTGGTGTCAACTGGCTCACGGCATTCCTGAAAATGCGGCAGTTGGCTCTGTGCACGGAGGGAGAGCCAGCTCCCGCCCCGCTGAGCCATTGTGGAGTCTGCCCCTCCTGGTTCCGAGAGCTTCGCGTGTTTTAATTCATCGAGATCTGCCCCGAACTTCACGGGAGGTCGGCGAGGAGGTGTGGGGCGCGGCAGAGTCCCTTGGCCACACTGGGCGGTGTGGTCGCAGCTGTGGGGACATCTCTAGCATGCCCTGCTTCCCTTTGCAAGAGCAAAATCCCGTCTGAGGTTCTGTCTGCAAGAGCATTTTCTTTAAAGAGCAGCGTGAAAGAGCAGCGTTCAGGGACTTGTGCAGCTGCCCCGGGAGCGGCGGTCGGTAGCGACGGCCCAGGAGGAAGCAGGAAGAACTCCCTCCCGGTGGGTTCAGACAGCCGGACCCGTGCGCGGTTGGATCAGGTCTGTGCGGAGCCTTCATGTTATCCCTCCCAGGGGCTCTCGGTGAGCCCAGGACTGGGCGACTCTGCCTCTTCCACGCCGGGCACTGCTAGACTCCTGGCGGCGGCGGCCACCCTTCAGGGTTGCCCCAAGCGAGGCTTCCGTGGCTCCGTGGACGCAGCTCTGCCCGCCACGTGGCTGGGCGGCATGTGGACCAGCTGACAGTGACAGCATCACCCCCCTCCCCACCTCCCACTCTCTGTTTACTCATTTTTGTTATGTCCCCTTCCTTTCCCTGTGGGGCTCTTCCTGTTACTGTTCCTGTTCCTATAACCTTCTGTTCCTCTCCCATTACCTTCTGCTCCTGCTCTACTTTGCCATTTAATTGTTTTATCAGCACCTTCTTCCTCCATCCCTTGGTGAAGCTCCAATTATCATTTATATGCTGACGACTCCTGAACTTTCCTCCGCAGCCCCGGATCCGTCCCACGCTGTGCACGGCCCCCACAAACGCCCACGGCCACTGGCCAAATCTCGCCGGAGACCCTGCAAACACCCCCCCCTCCTCCCCGACCGTTGTCACCACTGTCCCACGCAAAGCCGGCTCCTCCATGGCACTGGCTGCCGTCCTTCCCACACCTCGCCCTGACCCCAACAGGCTGGCCTGCTGTCCCCGTCCCCACTGCCCAGCCCCAGGGGGCAGCTGCCCGCCTCTGCTCAGGTCCCTGCAGTCTCTGGCCCGGGCTCCAGGCTGTCACCCGCCTCCTGGTCCTACAGGGCCATTTCTGTGGAAATGCCCTTCACGACACCCCTTCCAAGGGCACGCCTGTCCATCTCCTATTGTTGCCGTGACAATCACTACAAACTGAGTGGCTTAAAACGGTGTGACACATTATCTTACAGTTCTGGAGGCCAGAGGTCAAACTTGAGTCTCCCGGGACTGAAGTCAAGGTGTTTCAGGACTGGATTCCTGTCTGGGGGTTCCAGGGGAGAACACTTTTCCTGCCTTTTCCACCTGCCTGCAGCCACCTGCATTCCTCTTCTGGCCCTTCCTCCATCCGCAAAGCAGCAGAGACCTGTAGAGTCTCTGAAATCCCGTCACGTCTGCCCCCCTCTCCCACATGTGAGGACTTGTGATCATGTTGAGCCCACTGAGAATCCGGGATAATGTCCCTGTAGTTGATTTGGTCACCTGAGTTCCAGCTGCAACCTTAAACCCCCACTGTGTAACACAGATGTTCACAGGTCTCAGGGATGAAGGTCAGGATGTGTTGGGGCTGCTCTCCTGCACACGCTGAGCTTCCAGGTGGAGCACAACACCCCACCTGCCCACAGCTGGACCACGAGCTCCTCCCCGGCTGAGGACCCTTCCCACTGCCCTCTGGGGGTGGGGTGAGGATGCTCCACCAATCACTGTCTGCAAGTGGCCCTCGAGATTGCTGCCCAGCGGGAGGAAAACCTCATGTGCTCTGAGACCTTTGTTCTTACGATCTGAATGCTTTGCTGTGAACGTGCCTGTCAGTGACCCAGGACACACCTAAGTCCACTGGAGAAGAAGGACCTGAAAGGAAAGCTCCCCGCCCAGCATCTGAACGTGGGTGGGGTGTGCAGCTGGGAGGAGGGGTCTGTTACACCTGCCCAGTAACACACACACACCTGTCCAGGTGTCAGTACCAAGTTCCAGGTGGCAGAACAAAGACCTTGCTAGTGACAGCATCCCTGGCATTCAAACCTTCATGTCTACACTGCCCTTTATTAGGGCGAGGCATCTGTTCTCCACTTCTTAGGATGTGAACACTTCTCCAATGTAAATAATAATAATAATTGGCTAATCTACAGTGGTTACTCTGCTCCTGGGCGATATAAATGGGAAGGTAGCAGTATACATTGACCCTTGAAATGGCTATATAACCACTAAATGTGAACTGACTGGCATAGCATCTGAGTGGGATGTGTGGATTTTAAGAGACTCCAGTGGTTCCTAGAAGCTGTGACCTCATGACAGAGTCCACTGGGTCTCTGAGTAATCGGAGAGCACCCTCTGCCCATGGCATGGAAGGTCTAATTCACTCAGTCTGGAGAGGGACACACAGTTCCTAAGTCTATTAGAGCATCTTAGGTACAGGAACAGGCAGCCAGGAGTGGAAACACTGTTAGATCGGTGCCAATCAGCAGGAAGTTTTGTTCATTGTTTCTAAAGAGATGAAAGCTTGGTTAGGTGGTGCCAACTAAGCAGAAAAAACATTGTGAGATACCAAATAACATTAACTTCTGTAACTAAATTACTTTCTAAGCAACCAGACAAAAAACCTTGTAAAGCACTCACTTAACATGTGTTGGGCCCCAGCTCAAAAGGCAGCCCAGGGAGGGTCTTTGCTCCCCGGATTGAATCTTCATTCTGCCACCAACACCACGTGAGCCCAGGAGAGTCTGGGGCCTGGCCGGGGGGAGCCTGCCATAGTAAGTGCTGGACTGAGTTTTCTCGCCCACCTGGACACACCTAGATAGGTATGGTGGCATCAGCAATGGAACTCACTGCAATAAGAGCTGGACCCAGGAAGCATCTTGGTCCCACTAGCCTGAAGTCCCCCTTCCTCACTCAGAGACAGCAGGTATCCGACGGGCACCAGCACAGCAAGTCCTGGCACAGGCAGCTCAGTCCAGGAAGCCCCTCCATCCACAGGCTGAAGAATTCTCTCTCCCACTTGGACAGGGAACCAGGCCCCCCGGGAAGCTCCTCCTGCCCTTCAGGGGTAACCAGCAGAATCCAGTGCAGCTGCAGCAGAACACATAAACCGAGCAGACCAAAATGACACCACAAAGGCTTTGAAAATTAAATTGCCACCGGAACCATAGCCCACAAAATTATACGAAGACCAGCATGGTAAAGTAAAAAAGTTAAATAAGACTCAGATTCCTCTAATATAATAGACAAAATGTCCAGGATACAATAAAACAAGCATTCATCATACTGAGAACCAGGAATATCACAACCTGAATAAGAGACAGTCAACACTCACCAATGCTGAGATGAACTAGTGGTTGAAATTATCTGGCGAGGACTTTAAAGGAGCCATCAAAAAAGAAATTCAATAATCAATTACAAATTATCTCAAACAAGAAAAAATCGGCAAAGACATAGAAGTTTTAGTTAAGAAGAACAAAATAGAAATTATAGAGCTAAAACATGCAATATAAAACTCACTGGCTGAGCTCAGTAGCAGAGTATCTACAAGTGAGTATAGAAAAATCAGTGAACCTGAGGATGGGTCTATAGGATTTACAAGATCTGAACATAAAGGAAATAGAATTAAAAAACATAAAATAAAATAAACAGAGCTTCAGGGACCTGTGGGACAATAACAAAAGACCCAACTTTCCTATCGTAAGAGTCAGGAAGGAGAGGAGAAGAGAGTGAGGGTGAAAGAGTATTTGAAGAAAAAATGACTGAAAACTCCAAGATCTGGCAAAAGATGTCAACCTATCGACTCAACGTGCCGAGTGAACCCCAAAGAGGATAAACTCAAATAAATTCAAGCTAAGATTCATCATAATTAACTTCTGGAAACTAAGAAAAGGAAAACCTTGAGATCATCAGGAGAGGAAAAGCAACTTGCCTGTAGAACACCAATTTGAACGACAGCAGATTTCTTGTCTAAAACATGGAGGTCCAAAAAAAGTGGTACAACATTTTCCCACTGCTGAAAGAAAAGCACTGTCAACCGTGGATCCTGTACCTGCTGCAAAAATCTTTCAGTGATCAGGAAAAACAAAGAGACTCTCGAATGAGGAAAACAATGGGAATTTGATGCTAGCAGACCTATTCTTAAAGAATGGCTCAAGGAAGTCCTGAAAACAGAAAGAAAAATGGCAGAAGAAAGACTCTCGGAGTATCAGGAAGGAAGGAAAAAACAACAGGAAGAGTATAAATATGAGTAAATAAAGTAGCCTCTCCTCATGAATTTTTTAAATTATATAATTGATGATTACACAAAATGATCACATTGTCTGATAGCAGGACCACAGTATCTAGGAAGGGGAGATGGCAAAAGAACCTAAGTGAAGGTTCACATGCCTCCCTCACGGTGATACAACATACGTGTAATGGAACACCCACAGCAACTCCTGAGAAACGCATACAAAGAAGTGCACTAAATAAAATTGGGATCCTTAATAAAGTACAGGTGGCACATAGGAAGGCAATGGAAGAGAGGCAGAACAACCAGGAAGAGGATCAGAAACACAGACACATAAAACAGCAGATGAGCCCTGACAAATCAATAGTCAGTGTAAATAGTGTAAACAGCACCAGTTAAGAAGCAGTGATCATCAGAGCATATCAACAAACAGAGAACAAGTCTGGAGGCATCACACTACCTGACTTCAAATTATACTACAAGGCTACAGTCACCAACACAGCATGGCACTGGTGTAAAGGTAGACACAGAGACCAAGCACACAAAACAAAGAAGCAAGAAAGAAAACCACATAGCTACAGCCAACTGAATTTTGGCAAAACAGACAAAAACATACAGATGCCCTATTCAATAAATGGTGCTTTGAAAACTAGACAGCCACATGCAGAAGAATGAAACTGGATCCCTATCTCTCACCATATACAAAAATTAACTCAAAATAAAGTCTTAAATGTGAGACTTGAAACCATAAAAATTTTAAAAGGAAACAAGGGAAAAAAACTCTTCTGGACATTGGCCTAGGCAAAGAATTTATGAGTAAGACCCCACAGGCAAATACAACAAACAAAAATAAATAAATGGCACTTAATTAAGCTAAAAAGTTTCTACACAGCAAAGGAAATAAGCAACAGAGTAAACAGACAACCTACAGAACGGGAGAAAATATTCTCAAACTACACATCTGACAGAGTTAGAATCTACAAAGAATTCAAACAAATCAGCAAAAAAAAAAAAAAAAAAAAAAAAACCCCATCAAAAAGTGGGCAAAAGACGTGAACATATTTTCATCAAAAGAAGATAGACAAACAGCCAACAAACATATGAAAAATCCTCAGCATCACTAATCATCGGGGAAATGCAAATTAAAGCCATAATGAGATACCACGTTACCTCTGTCAGAACTGGTGTTACTAAAAAGTAAAAAAACATATATATATAGTAGACGTTGGTGCTGATGTGGTGAAAAGCAAACACTTAAACACTGTTGGTGGGAGTGCAAATTATTAATAGCGCAAGCTCTACGTAAAGCAGTATGGAGATTCCTCAAAGAACTAAAAGTAGAACTACCATTCGATCCAGCAATCCCACTACTGGGTGTCTACCCAGAGGGAAAAAAAAGTCATGTTATAAAAAATATACCTGCACCTGAATGTTTATTACACAGTTCACGATTGCAAAGATATGGAATCAACCTAAGTGCCCACCAACTGGTGAGTGGGTAAAGAAAATATGGTGTCTGTATTACATTCCATAGACTGCTGCTCGGCCACAGAAAGGAATGGAAGACGGCCTTTTGCAGCAACGTGAATGGGACTGGAGAACGTCATCCTGAGTGAAGTATCTCAGGAATGGAAAAACAAACGCCATGTGTTCTAGCTTATAAGTGGGAGCTAAATGGGGATATATATGTCCATAAAGAGCACTAAGGACGCTGGAATCTAAGAAGGGGGAGGGCGGCAGGGGGTGAGGGATGAGATCTACCCGGCAGGTACAGCGCACACTGTTCTGGTGGCGGGTACACTGAAAGCCCTGACGTCAGCAGATACAATTTATCCGTGTAACAAAAAACACTTGTACTTCCTAAATTTTTGAAATAACAAAAATGTGCAAAAAATAAATAAAAATAAAAACAAGCATATACCAACAATGACAAAAAATTATCCTCCCAGGAAAATTGAATAGCTGAAAAAAATACAGAAAGGAGGAAAGAACCATAGGAGGCAAAAACAATAGCCTGGAGCAGAGGTGCGTGAATGTCGATAAAGGGAATGTATGTAAATGTGGCTAAGAAGTCACACATGTGCCCTGCATGTTGTGCATGAGTGTGTGCATGCGAATTTTCATTGGTGTGGCTATGTATGTATCTGTGCACGTGTGCACTAGTGCATGTATGTGTGTGTGGTAGTTGGTGTTCCTCCCCAGTTTACTAAAAGATACCACAGCCACAACAAAAAAATAAACGAACAAAACAAAAAAAAACCCAACAATGTGTTCTCACAAGAAACATGGAATTCAATGACAAAATAATTTGAAACTAAAATTGCAGAAGCAGATATGTCATGCAAACACACACATACGCACATCGCCCCACGACATGGCTATCTTGATATAAGGTAAAGCAGACTGTGAAGCAAAGCAGATTACCAGGAACCAAGAGGAACACGACGTAAGGATACACGGTCAATTCAGCAGGAAGACTTCACGACCTCTAATGTTCATGCACCTAGAAAACCACAAGGAATCACCATTCTAATATCTTAGAATTAATAAGTGATTTTAGTCTGGCTGCAGGATATGAGATAAACATGCAAAATCAATCACAATTCTACATATTACTAACAATGAATATGTGGTAACTAAATGAACAGTTACCACATGTAATTGCTCTAAAGAAAATGAAACACTTGGGTATGAACATAACATAACACACACAGGATCTAGATGCTGAAAGTTGGCAAATGCTAGTGAAAACAAATCAAAGATCTAAATAAATGGAGGCACCAGGCTCACGGATTGCAAGACTCAACAGGAGCCCTACCTGTGACAGCCCCCAAACTGTAAACAACCCTGAAGTCCTTCAATGGCTGCATGAGTCAACAGATTGTGGTGCCTCATTTCTTGGAATATTACTCAGCAACAAAAAGGAATTATTGACACACACAACGACAACTTGTACGAGTCTAAAGGGAATTACGCTGGGCGAAAACAGCCAAATCCCCAAAGTGTGCATAATTTACAATTCCATTTTTATAGTATTTTGACAAAAGTGCCGACGTGCCCAGGGGTTGAGGGTGGAGGGTGTGGGAGGGTGCAGGAGGCAGCGGGCTGGCGTGGCTGTGCGGGGGAGGACCCTGTGCTGATGGGATGCTGTTGTCTTGGCTGCCTCGGCGGATACACAGATCTGCACGTATGATGCAATTATTAATACATAGAGCTAAACCCACGCAAGTACGCATAACACTGGACAAATCCGAACATCACAGATAGATCGTATCCATGTCCATTATTTCCTGGGCATGACATTGCTCTACAGTTTTTCCAGATGTCACCCTCTGGGGAAAATGGATAAGTGACACATGAAACCACTCTCTGCTACTTTGCACACCTGCGTGTCAATCCCCCATCATCTCAATATAAAGCATTCAATTAAGAAACGCATGCGGGGCAGTGTGACAGCTGCATGCTGACCCTAAAGATAACGACTCAGTTTTATCAATCTATCACTACACTGTACACCACAGCGATTCGCTTTACATGTCTGAATAAAGTCTTGCACATCTTAGTAAAATGATTTTAAAATACTTAATATTAAAGTACAATGTAAGCAACAGAATGTATTATGCTTTAGATATTTATTTTAATTAGTCACAAAACTAAGGACTTTACGGCTCCAGTCATAAGTCTTTGTACACAAGTGTCGGGAGCTTCAAGTGTAGAGAGACGTTGTCTCTGTCGCTCCCGCGATAATTATGCTCATAAATACCTAGGAACTGAAGTCTGATCCGAACAGAATACATATATTTGTATTAATGCATTTAGAACTCCTCTGTTCCGATGTGCCAGCACCGGAGACTGATACTCTCAAAAGTGCGACAAGAGAATTGTATCTACAGCACAAGTGAATTCAATTTATTCTTCATTTTTACGATCTTCAAAAAGCTTCCTCTTTATTTTTATGATGTCTTTGTTGATCATGCCTAAGAATGAGAAGAATATTAATTTTCAAACAGCAAAGAGGGCTCTGAAGCCCACAGCAACTTCGGTGCCCTCTGCGCGGCGGGGTGGGAGGCCCCAGCCCGGTCCCCGGGAGGAGGCGTCACGTCCACGGAGGGTCAAGTATTTACTCTGCCGGGGGCCGTGGCACGGCTTTCCCCGGGGTCCTCCGAACCCCTGCGGTCCTTCAAGTCAGCAGCACCCCCGCTTCCCTGCAGACGGCACCTCCTCTCTCAGCCGCACTGTGGGGGGACGCGGGTGATTGGGCATCTGCTGGTCCTCCCCACCCCTCCTGCCCAGACCTTCATCTGACTCTGCCCCCATCCTTCTGGATAAAACCCGGGCAGTGGCGCCGGCCGCCAAGGACAGCCCTCCCTCTCCCCAGAGCCAGCCTGGACCAGCTCTTCCGCAACCTGGCTGAGACTCCCGGCCCCCCACGCACCCCACGAGCTTGTCACCTCCCTCCCTAATGGGAAGACCCTCTCGTGACCCCCCGACACACCCCATGAGCTTGTCACCTCCCTCCCTAACAGGAAGGCCCTGGGGGCTCAGCGGGCTGTGAGCGAGAACCACCCTCCGGCCCCAGGAGCTCGGCCAGTCCTCTGCTGAGCTGCCTCCCACCTGCTTCCTTCTCAGAGTTGAGGCGGATCTAGTTTGATTTCTCTCCATCTCAGGTGCAGGAGGGCACCTCTCAGAAACCAGAGGACTCACCCTTGCAGCCACCTGGTACCTCTCAGGGGAGGAGAACCCAAGACGCCCAGGGACCAGCTTAGTAGGTGACCCTCGTACCGGTACCATCAGCCATGCACCACGGACCCAGAGGGAGGCAGGATCTCTCGAGGTTTGTCCGTGTCCCTCAGGCGGCAGGAGAGGGGTATTTGGAGCCACCTGAGCCCAGCGCCTCCTTCAGATCGCTGCCTTCTTGACTTTTTAGGCAACACATGTCATCATTTCGCTCTTGGAAGCCCCATTCTTCAGCACGGATGCTCCCAGAGAAACTCAAACGTGCGCGGGCCTTGCCCTGTGGCGTCCTCTCTCCACCTCGCCACGTGTCCCGTCCCTCTGTTCTCTCCCCCCGGGCGCTGGGCCTTTCCTCAGCGGGTGCCATGTGGGACGTCAGGTGCTGGGGCCCTGGAGGCTAAGGGTCCCCAGCGAGGTGCAGGAGCAAGGGCGGGCGTGGCCCGGCGGGACCACCAGGGAGCGGGGAAGGCGCCTGTGCCTCGGCTTTGTCCCCTCCCTCAGCATGCAGGAGACCGGGACAGGATCAGAGGTCCAATCGGTAAGGAAACGTGGTGCGCGCGCGCGTTTGCGCTGGAGCGCATCCTGCGTCTCTTTCGGACACGGAAGCCCGGTGGAGCCAGCGGGGTTTAGGGGAAGATCCAGCCGGTAGCACAGAAAGGGACCCGGACATCTAGTAACGCCTAACGGTTCACATCTCACCTGCTCTATGATTAATTGCAAGGAAAGAAACTACTGACCACAGAATTCTGGACGTAGAAGAAAACCGGAAATTGCGGCTACCAGGAGCTTAAGTGAGTCTCCTTTGTGGGAGAACCTGGTTTCATAATCCCTGGTCCAAAGTGGTTTCTAGAAACATGGGCCACTTGCCTTGCACACCCCGTGGGGGCACAGCTGGGGGTGGCCCCCGGGGAGCATCCCCGCCCGCGTGGCCTCCCTCCCTTGCCCAAGGCCTCGCTCTCTGCTTTCCCAGGACCTGCCGCAGCCTGGGAGGCTGCAGCCACTTGTTACGTGGCGTGTGCCTCCGTGTCTCCTGCGTCACGGCGCCGCTGGAGTGGTGGGCCAACAGCTGACGCGTCTGACCTGGCTGCCGTCAGCTCGCACCGCCACCTGGTAGCTGCCGCCTCCCACACGCCAGCGCTGCACCGGCTCAGGCTTCCCCGGCGCGGCTCCCCAGGCAGTGCGCTAACAGCCTCTCCTACAAGCCAATTTACAAGGATCCGGTCATGTTTACATTAGCCTTCTCCCAGTGCATGAAAGGAGGAGAGCTCGCTTCAGAATAGAAATGAGCAAATATGAATAATTCAATTTTCCTTGTGGCTATTAACACATTTTCCTTGAATAAAGTGATAATAGGTTATCATCTGTGAAATGGAAATTGCATAACAGAGAGTTTCTGGTTACACCAGAGGAAATTAATTTCACAGCGCATCTGCTGGGATCGACTCGCGAATGCTAAGCATTAGAAAACGCAGCAGCGGTTCGGCTCGGCTACCTTTCTAATTAGATTAGCGCTGCCTCCGCCCGTGCTGGAGTCCTGGTCTGGGCGGAAGAATCCCTGCTCCTTTCCTCGGGTCCCGAATATTTGCAACGATGAAATAACTGGAGCAATTAGGGGAGTTAAAAGTGAATTATGGGACCGCATTATATTAACCAGATGCTGCTTAAAGGGACTGAGCTAGAGTTGTCTGTCTAGTTAAATACAGGACTTAGACCAGCATCAATAAATACAACCTATCACATCAGCATATACCACGGATCAAACTATTTTAAACTCAGCCAAGCAAGGGTTGCCATGTCAACCGACATCAGGGGATTGGAGTGAGACGCGGCGATCTGTCAGACGCACACCCTGAGCTTGGGTCCCCCTCCACAAGCTGGCAGAGCCGCCGGACAGGTGGAGAATGTTCTGGCGCCAGCAGCCCGTGGAAGTCATGGAAAGGCAGGGGACAACCACTGATGACTTATCACCATGTGACCTTTGACAATATTATTTCCTTTCTGGTTTCACCTTATACACTTGAGCAGAAACAATCACCTAGGGCAGTTGGAGAGAGGAGCTTCCGTATTTGCAGCGTGCTCCATAGGTGGAGTGTGGGCAGGACGAGGTGAGGCTTAGCGCCGTCTGTATGCCTGTTCCCCGGGAGGCGGCGGCTTTGCCATCCCACCCCAGTGGTTCCTGACGCAAGGACGGACGGCTGCGGCAGAGCCAGCGGCTGTTTCTCCCCCTTTCCACCGACCTGTTCCTCAGTCCCTGTCTCTCTCCCACACCCACTCCAGAAAAGGGAATCTGACCTCTGACCATTTCCATACCAGTTAAGCTTAGTGAAATGTCTTCCTAGTTGGGCTTTAAAAACCATACCTTTTTAATAGATAATTCATTTGTCATTAAATTCACTTTTCCCGGCACACTTAGTGGGAAGTAACATAATGCAAAGCTTTTCTACAATCTGGGGCTCATCCTGGTGGAACTCTCTGGCAAGTGCAGGGGCACCTGGAGGAAGGGAATCCTTCTGAGACGTCCCTGGGAGGACCTGTCCCTAGGGCAAGCTCTGGAGTTTGCTTCTTTCTCAGAAGCCTGGACTTTTGACGGGCAGTTCCAGTGATACGTAATATCATCCAAGAGTGATGTCCACGTTGGCCCTTCGACATTACAGCTGCGTTTTCTCTGGTCCGAAAAATGATTCTGTCTCAAAGTGTAACACAATTCTAGTAGACTGCGATGCCTCCTGTCTCCTTGTAGCATCTGTCATGCTTCTTTACATGAAAACTAAATAAAATTCACTAATCTTAACTTTGAGAAATTATTGCTGGGGATGCAATGTATGTTTTCAGTTATCTTAAATTAGCCAAATTCAATGCAATCTTTGCCGTGCTGCACAGGGGCTGCTCACTGAGAGATGTGAGGGAAGCTTTTGTAGTCCGTAAGTGGGCAGGGACTTTGATACGCCTCATTAGAAGGCCCATACTTAAAGAAGAAAACACACAATCCCTATTTACTAGTTTTACGTTGTACAGTTAATAGACTACCTGTATCAAGCCGTGTGTACTAATTCCAGATATCCTGCCTTTTAACATCAAAGTACTGTCTTGGAAATCTGTGCATTGTGCTACTCTTTCAACCGGTCTCCTGTGGGTTTCACTGGTTTTATGACCACATTATAAAAAGCAGTAAAGAGGACCCAACTCCTTTCTATCATGGAGGGTCGACTTTCCAGTTCCAGGCATAAATTAACAAATGTCAATAATTAATTTCCACAATTTCAAAAGTGTAAGCGATTTTAAGCGTATCAGAAGTAACTTGGAAGCAGATGAGGTTAACAGGCTTGTGCTGCGGCTGCGTTTTTTTCACCAAGAGATTTTATGGTCTTTGGTAATAAATCATAAAACTTTCCTGTTCCCGAACGTTTTAAGATAAGGGTGTTGAAATTCAAATCAATTTAGACGTCGACTTGCTGGCTCCAATCGCTCTAACCAGGGACAAACATGCTGTCCTTGTCAAATCTCTTCAGTGTGAACCAAGCGAAAATATATTATCTCATAACAACCATCTATGTCCTTTCCCTGGGTCTTTTGACAACTAACAGAAACATCCAGGATGACTGCAATTATATTCAGAAAAGAGCAATCATCGGTACGTCTTGAGTGAAATCTGATGTTGCTTCAGTTTCAACATTAAATCCCCAGACAACAAAAGCAAACAGGGTGCAGGGCAAATAACGCCAAGTCGAGAAAGCCGCGCAGATGCAGCTCCAGGTCCACACCCTCCCGGCTTTGCCTCTCGGGAACCCGTGACCTTGGGCAAGGTGTTCCATCCCCTGAGTCTGGAGGCCTTTCTCTACCTGCCACTGCAGATAATCTCTACCAGCTGGAGGAGGCGGAAGCTTAACGGCCAGGCGTGGCCGGCTGGAACCGGACTGGCCTGCAGCAGGTGCAGAAGGAGTAGCAGCCATTGTATACACTCAAAACTCATAACTATAAATACGTGTTTCGGCTCCAGAAAGCTGGAATGGTGTGGATCGATTTCCTTGAGCTCCACTTGGGGATTAAGGGTCAAATGCACATAAATATATAATCCTATAAGCAAAATTTTGATGCTTTACTTGCATGCCTGAGGGTGTGAAGGTTTTTCCTATTAGAAATATCATTCTGAATCTCATCCCTTATTTTTTAGCAATCTGGTACTCTGTTTTGTTTTGTTTCTGTGTTCCTAAGAGGAATAACCCAAAGCAAAGCAAAAGTGAGACTCAATTGATGCACAGAAATTAAAGTCTTGTGAAAGTGTTCCTAGTTACATTTTAGCTAATCAAGCTGTTTATGGAGAGGAACCTGAGTAGGAGGCGGAGGGGGCCGTGCATTTCGGAGCATTGCCCGGCCCCGCACCTAATGACTATCTGCCTGCACCACGACAAATGACACCCAGGAGCAGAGCTGCCACCAGCATTAGCATAGCTGGGAAAAAAATTAAATAAAGAAAAGATATGAAAATCCTCCACGGCCTCACCGTGCCAGGTTTATAACTCACTATAACCTAGAGTGATGCTGGCCCATGCAACTTGGTTGTGTTCTTTAATTAGTTAATGAAAGTGGAGTTTTGATGGATGGCAGCGGTAGAATTCATTTGTAATGAGCAGCGGTTCAGGGGATCACTCAGACGCTGACACCTTTCTTGTGGAAGGCTCCTTTTCAGAGTGCCTAATTGTAACATATTGCTGCTATTATTTTAAAGTAATAACTCATTACAGAATAGGATTTCTATACAAGCCCTAATAATTCTGTGATGTCTACCATGATTTTTCAACATTAGCTAATGAAGTGCCCCATCATTTATCAGTAAATAGCATCTAATGTTGCCCAGTAAATCTTCTGACAGAATTATTTGTGCCAGCTTCCTAGATCAGGGACAATTAATATCATCGGAATTGGTGATTTGGGAACGGACT
This sequence comes from Lepilemur ruficaudatus, assembly GCA_963574885.1. NCBI lineage: Eukaryota > Metazoa > Chordata > Mammalia > Primates > Lepilemuridae > Lepilemur > Lepilemur ruficaudatus. The sequence goes on from CAUYRT010058872.1 coordinate 57,442, forward strand.
TCCTTGCCACGCATCCTAATCTTCCCCTGCAACGAAATCATTTGACAAGTCGATACCATGGTCTCATTTTTCATTCGCTTTATCAGCTTCTGGCTGTAAATGACACTCACATCTGTAAAAGGCATAGAACTTCACCAAAGAGTCAAGACATATTTAGGTCCAAGCCTACCAGTGTCATTCCCCAGCAGCGGGTCACGCCGAATGCCTCCCACAAAATCCCTAAAACTTACATTTTGGGTGACTGCCAGTGACCCTGTTGAAACTGACCTGTGCTTTTTTCCTGATTCACACCTAACATCTCTGTGTGCTGAGTCACGGGGGAAGAGAAGCTTTCTCAAATGTGTACCTTCTCCAGGTCAGAGACAGGTGTAACCTAAAGCCGGTGCAAATATATGCTCTTTTCAAAGATGCTGACGTCGTCTCCCTTGACACGTGTGCTAAGCGTGTGTGTGTTCATGCTATGTACACATCTCCTCCATTCTCACGTTACACACATGCAGTATTGTCATGATTTGAACGGTCCATTAGGTCTTGAAGCTAAGACTCAAAATTGGCATCTCATTCCCCAGCATATCTTGGCAGCAATATGCCACTATTTGTAAGGAATTTTTGGACATTTTTAGCCTCACTACTAAATGAACTCTGTTCTCATGTAAAAGTGTCCAGACATGTCACAAGGACTGTGCTGAGCACACTATCGGGCTTCCTGAAGCACCCAGAGGTGCAGAGCTGCCCTGGTCGCTCAGCCTAGCTCTCTGCTCCTGCACGGTGATTAGAGGAAATGTCCCCGAGACCAGGTGAGGCGCCGAGGGTGGCCGTGAGTGCCGTTGCCATGGCGCTGCTGGGCTCCAATGGACACAGCCTGGACCAGAATCCTGACTATTCCTCTCCCACCTCCAGCTGCAAGACCGCATGGACCAGAGTCCTCTCAGGACCCTCCGCCTGTGCTAATCGCCTCCACCTAGGTCAACTGGTACTTATGGAAGCGGCACCCCTGTCAGTCACCATGAGAAATTGGTACCCTGGGAATCGGTGCAGCCCGACCGTAATTGGTGGCAGAATCAAATAAAGTGCTACACGGGAAGAGGCGGATTGCACATGGAAGGCCCTGATATGGTGCAGATAATTAGTCAACATTCCAAAAGTTTATTTTCCCTTCTAGATTTCTGAAATTAAAATAGGCACCCAGGATGTGGGAGGCAGGTGTCTGCTCACAGAACAGTGCAAACGGGGAGGTCAGGTGGGCATTCGGCCTTTTCTTCCCAATGCTCTCGGCAGGGGATTAACTCGTGGTAGCAATAACATTGCTACTGTATTTGCAAGTGGATACCTTCTGACTAGGAGCGCATACATCCTTCTTCATCCTCCGCACTCCCCAGGGCCTTCGGGGCGGGCGAGGGGTGCCTTCTCAGCAGAGAACAGAGGGGGTTTTTGAAACGATCTGAAATGACCCTTCAATAATCCTACTTTTAAATGAAACTCAGCTGCTTTGCTGCTATTTGAAACATGACGGAGACATATAATCGGCACACTTGTGTTGCAGGAGTTTGCCTAGCTGGAGTAGATGCAGTGAATCAGCAAGGCCCTGGTCGCCGGGCAGAATGTGTCCCGGGACGGGGACTCCCGGGCCCAGACACCACCACGGGTCAGGCGAGGGTGCACACGTCCGTCCCTACAACCTCCCCCAAAACTCCACCAGTCTTTTCAAAAAGTATCAACTCTCCTTCCTATAATTCATTTCCTTGCATTAATTTGTAATATTCACATAAACACCTGAAATCTTTTTGTGGAGGAAGAAAAATATATAAGACATATACAAGAAATGGAAAATATATAGTAAAAGAAATTATTTTATTTCCCCCCTTTTAATTTACATTTTACTTATATATTTCAATTATTGTCATATATATTCTTGTTGGACATTTGAAGACCTTTTTGGGAAAAGACAGACTATAAATGATTTTGTTTTACCTGCTTCCTCTCTCATCATCCTCACTCATTCTCGTCCCCAAATTACATCTAATAGGTAACGTTGGGTTTCCTGTAGGACAATTGCATTTAGACAAATATGAAGCAAAAACCAATAGGTGCCACCTTAACTGTTAATATTACATTAAAAATAGACAAATTGGAAATCCATGTACATCATTTGATATGGTAGGTGCTAGAGATGTTTTTACTAAGTTTCTTATATGTTAAAGTGTATGTATCCTTTTATAAGACTGAAGTTATCACCAGGAAAAAGGGGGTATATTTATTAATTCCTATAATGAAATATTTAAACTCTAACATGCATCCTTTAAATCAAACTGTTATTTGATTTGTAGAAACAAATTTTAGGGAGGAAGACAGGGAAATACTGGCCAGGTTGCACAGCCTTGATAAAAAAAGTTTCCAGTAGTTTAAAAGAGTCAATCATTTTCGATAAAGTGAAGTCCGAACCTTCGAGTCATTGCTTTGCAGATGAAATGTTTTAAAGTAAAATAATAATTAAAAAAAACTTTGTGCTAAAAATTATACTGCATTTGCTTATATTTGAATCTGCCTTGCAGCTGGCACCCTGGGCCTCCCTCCCAGCACAGCCGTGGTCTAACAGAAGATTAATATTTCAGAACTTGTCATGGGCAGTTCAGTCGACTCTGTCGCCGCTGATGTCTGACAAGCTATTTATCATGTTGCTAAGTGCCAGCATTAAATTATCCCCGCTGTTATGACAGCAGCATTATTCACCAGGATTACAGCCTCAACTCCAGGAAGCTTACAGCTGCTTCCGCCTTGCTTTTTGTCTTCCAGCGGTGTATTGACCGCCGCACTGTGTACTGAAGGGGAACCAGACAGATGGAAGGAAGGAAGGAGGGAAAGGAGGAAGGACGGAGGGAGGAAGGAATAAGGAAGGAAGGAGGGAGGGAGGGAGGGGAGACAGGAGGGGAGGAGGAAGGAGAAGTGTCACTTCCTGTAATGGACGACAACTCCCTTGTGCTGATGCTCCTCCAGATTCAAAAACTTTTTGCTATTTACAGGATAAGATTTCTCTGTCAGGCCCTGCTTGTTCGCGGGCGCCATAGGAGGAACTAAGATGTAAACACATTGAAATGGATATTGATGAAAACGCCCGCTGTGGAATTGCCTTCCATACACTCGTGAGGGAGTTGTCTGTGTTTGTCACCTTCCCCTGCTCCTCCCCTGGCAGCCGGGTGCCGGCTGGAGACCCGTTTGCTCGCAGAGTGTGTGCGAGCGGGTAGTCGGGAACATTTATTTCACTCGATAGAATTTTATTCAATTTTGTGGGGCTCCAGAGCCCCTCGAACTTCAGGGTGAATATTTCTCCCCAGAAACCTCATAAGTTGAAAATGCTGGGAGAAAGTAAAGCTGTCAGCATCTTCCAATTTTTCAAAAGATCACAGGGTGCAAGAATTCGTCTTTAAAGTTAAATGGCACCTGACTGAGAGGGCCGCTTCTTTCTTTCTCTAGTTGCTGTCCTGTAAGTCTGTGGCCCCAGCCACTGTGCTGCAGACCAGGACCAGTCCGTGGTTAGGAATCAGGACCAGGACCAGGACCAGTCCGTGGCCTGTTGGGAACCTGCGGCACAGCGGGACGTGAGTGGCAGGTGAGCCAGTGAGCAAAGCCTCACCTGTGTTTACAGCCGCTCCCCTCGCTGGCATCACCGCCTGAGCTCCGCCTCCTGTCAGATCAGCGGGGCAATAGATTCTCATAGAAGCTGGAACCCTACTGTAAACTGCGCATGGAGGGATCTAGGTTGTGGCTCCTTATGAGAATCTGATGCCTGGTGGTCTGAGGTGGAGCTGAGGCGGTGATGCCAGCGCTGGGGAGCGGCTGCAAGTCCAGATTATCATCAGCAGAGAGGTCTGACTGACAACACATGTGATGCGCTTCAATCATCCCGATACCATGCCTGAATCCCAGGTCTATAAAAATATCATCTTCCATGAAACCTGTCTCTGGTGCCAAAAGACTGGGGGCTGCTGCTATGAGTGGTATCACCCCCAGGAAACCAAACCCCATGGGCAACTTGATTTTTATGGGTATGTGATATGCTTTATGAAGGGAGAGCGGGTTGGGGTAGGGGCTGGATGTTCCCACTCAGCTTGACACTAACCTCGGCCGCACAGGGGCCCGGGGACCCGGCACCCATTGCCGGGCTGTGGGGTCCTCCTGCCCTCTCCCGGTGCGGCCGGACCGCCGAGACCCGCCCAGCCCGAGCAGGCTGTGACTCCTCCCTCGGTTCTCCAAAGCCCTCGGGGCGAAATCCTTAACATCGGAGCTCTTCGGTCTAAGTGCATGTATTGTTTGTTATCCTAAGTTTGCGGTTTCAGCCCCGGGACCATTTCTCGTAAGTTAACGTCACACTTGCTTTGGACAGCGTGGGAAGCCGTTGGCCACCGCGGAGGACGCCTCGGACACCTTGCCCGCTCCGCGCGTCACGCGGCTCCGGACAGAGACCTGGAGCGAGGGGCGCGCGCTTGGCCGACTGTGGAAACTGCCGCCTAGACCCGACGAGGCGGTTTGAAATAATCCCTGACTTAGGGACCCGTCCAGGTCACCCGTTAAAGGTGACGCCTTCGTTGTTCTTGAGCGGAAGGGAAGGGCGTGGATGGGGAGCGGGTGCAAGGGGGAGCAGGACGAGGAGCCGGACCAGGCCTGGCCAGCTGCGAGCTCAGGCTCCACTGCCTGCCGCGCCCCGGAGCCACCCGTGCGTGTCCCCTTATCCCCGCCACCTGCCACCTGCCACCTGCCACACCCAGCCCACTCCCCCTCCGCCCCTGCCCTGCCGCGTCCCCGCCGGACGCCGTGGGCACTGTGGGTCCCAGCTCCTCCCTCGGCGTCTCCGGGCAGGACCCCCACTCTCCTCCGGGCTCGCATCACTCGGGAGGGACATTCGCACCCCCGTGTCTTGCTGAGCTAAAAGCTTAATCCCTGCTCTCAAGGCAGACGGCCCCCACTGTCTTTTCAAGTACACATAGAACATTCCGGGGATGGATCGTATGTTAGGCCATAAAACAAGGCTCGATGAATTTTAAAAATATTAGCATCTCACAAGGATGCTTTCCAACCACAATGGACCAAAACTATGAATCAGTAACAAAAGGAAATTCACAAATAGGTGAATATTTAAAAATACACTCCGAAATAACCAATAGGTCAAAGAGGAAGTCACAAGGGACACTAGAAAATATTTTGAAATTAAAAACGATAAAACCATAGCGTACTGAAACTCGGGGGATGCAGTGAAATCAGCGCTCAGAGGAGAACGGGTACCTGGAAATGCACCTACGAAGAAGACGAATCTCACATCAACGGTCTTTCGATAAACCAGGTAAGAGCCAACGAAATGGAAAGAAAGCAGATACAGGGAAATAGTGGTGATCAGAGCATAAAAATCACAGTAGAGACTGGAAAAGCAATACAGAACGTCAATAAAACCAAAGGTTGTTACTTTGAAAAGTTAAATTTAATAAATCTTTAGCTAAAATAATGATTGAAAAAAAGAAAGAAAACTAAAATTACTAAGCTCAGGAATTAAAGGGAGACTATAGATTTGACAGAAGTGTTAAATGATAACAGAATACAATGAACAATTATATAATAACAAATTAGATAATCTAGATGAAATGCCAAGCTCCTAAAAACATAACACATTCCAAAATTACTTGAAATAGAAACCTAAATATACCTATAACACATAAAAGTATTGAATTAGTAATAAAAAATCTTCCAACAAAGAAAGCCTAGGACCAGGTAGCTTCACTGGTAAAGTTCACCAATTCCTTACATAAAAACTAACACTAATCCTTCTCAAACTTTTCCAAAAAAGAGAAGAGAAAAAAAAAACAAAAACAGTTCTAAGTTACACATTACACTCTTTAAAATCAGTATTATCTTGATACCAAAACTAGATAAATTCTTCAAAAAAAAAAAAAGAGAAAACAACAGACCCATATCCCTGTGAATATAGAAGCAGAAATACTCAACAAAATAGTAGCAGCACGCGAGGTTGTTTGAACGCAGGAAAATCAGTGTGGAACAGCAGGTTGTGACATAACGTATTACTGGGATAATGGGAAAAATGCACGACCATCTGAACCAATACAGAGAAAACATTTGATGAAATTCAACGTGATGAAAACATCAACAAACGAGTAATAGAAAGTAACTTCCTCTACCTGACAGAGGACAGCTGCGAAAAACCGCGCAGCTAGCATCCTATTTAATGATTAAAGACTGAAAGCTTTTTCCCAAAATTGGAACAAGGAAACAATGCCCATTTTTGGTCCTCTTATTTAATACTGTTCAAGAGGTTCTAGAGAGGAAAACTAGGCAATTAAATAAAATAAAAGTCATCCGGCTAGGAAGGGTTTAAGTAAAACTATCTTTAGGTATAAAGATCATGATTATATGTATATAAAATTCTTAAAAAATCCACAAAAAAACATTAGAGCAATTAACTGGTCCGGGAAAGTCGCAGGATACAAGGTCAATATACAAAAATCAGTTGCTTTTCTTTACACTAGAAAGGAACAACTTGAAAAGAAAATTAAGAAAACAATTCTATTTAGAATTGTATCAAAAAGAATAAAATGCTTAAGAGGAAATTTAACCAAAGAACCACAAGATTTGTATAATAAAAAAAATTATAAAACATTGTTGAAAGAAATTAAATAGTACCTAAGTAAATGGAAAGACACCCAGTATCATGAATTGGATGGCGATATTCCCCAGATACACAGATTCAGTGCAATCCCTACCAAAATTCGAATTGTGATTTTTTTTTTCAGAAATGGATGAGCTGATTCTATAATTCATACAGAAATGCAAAAGACCCCAAATAGCCAAAAGCATCTTGAAAATAAGAAACAAAGTTGGAGGTCTCGGACTTGCTGCTCTCAATACTTCCTAAAAAGGTACGTTAACCGAGACCGTGGTATGCAGACAGAAACGTGGACCCCTGGAATCAAATGAAACGCACAGAAATACACCCTCACATATCTGTTCACGTGAGTTTTGACAGGGTTCCAAGACCATTCAATGGAGGAGGGACTGTTATTTCAGCAAATTGTGCTAGGACAGCTGGATATCCACATGCAAAAGAATGAATTTGAACCCTTACCTCACACCATAAACAAAAACTAGCATATGAAGGAGGAAACATCTAAGCACAAGAGCTAAACCCATAAAACTCTTAGAAGGAAATACAAGTATAAATACACGTGACCTTGGATTTGGGAATAGTTTTGTATATATGACACCAAAAGCACAAGCAACCAAAATAAGAAGAGCTGAATCAGATTTCGTCAAAGTTTAAACCTTCTCTCGTCAAAGGACACATTCAAGGAAATGGGACTACAACATACTGAATGGGAGAAAATACTTGCAAATCATGTATTCAATGAGGGTCTAGGATACAGAATATATAAAGAACTCTTGCAACCCAACAATGAAAAGACAAGCAATCCAATCACAATATGAACAAAGGAATCGGCATTTCCCTAGAGAACATGCGTAAGTGAACAGGAGCATATGAAAAAAATGCTAAACAGCATCAGTCATTGGGGAAATGCAGATGAAAATGAAGATTAAATACCACATCACGTCCGTGCTGATGACTGTAACAAAAACAAAAACAGAAAATAAAAGTTTTGCTGCAGACGTAGAGAAAGTGGGTCCCTCAGATCTATAGCTAATGTCAATACAACATGCCCCCGCCAACTGGAAAGTAATGTGGCACTTCCTCAAAAAGTTAACAGAGTTTCCAAGTGACCCAACAACTCTACTCCTGGGTATACGTTCAAAGGAATGGAAAACATGTTTGCACAAAAACGTGTACATAAATGTTCATAGCAACATTATTTACTATAGCCAAAAATGTGAACAAGCCAAACCTCCCTCAGCTGATGGACGCATGGATAAACAGTTCTTGGTATATTCATACAATGAAATATTATTCAGCCGAGAAAGTAATGAAGTATGACATGTGCTCTAACACGGGTAAACCTAGAAACCCTCATGCTCAGTAAAAGCAGACAGACAAAAAAGGCTAAATATTGTATGATCCCGCTCACATGAAATGTCCAGAGAAGGCAACCTAATAAAAACAGAAAGTACACTGGTGGCTGCCAGGGGCGGGGGGTCGGAGGGATTGGGTGCTGCTGATAATCACTGTGGACTTTCCTTGTAGGATGACAAAAATGTTTTAAAATTTCATAGTGGATGGTTTCACAATCTCATGACTATACAAAATGCACAGAATTGCACACTTTAAAAGGGTGAATTTTATATTATATAAATTACATATCAATTAAAAATTAAACAAAAAAAAGGAGGAGGAGAAAAGAAGGAAAACAAGGCTCTGTTGGCGCCCTGGGGTGTGTGCAATGCAGGGTTTGCGATGACACCCCATGTCCTCTGGAAGTGTTAAATGCGTTGTGAAGACTCGGTGAGTTTAGATGGAACAGTGCTCTTTTGTTTGGGTTTATATCCTCTTACAAACCAAAGATTAGTATAGAAAATTAAAGCACATTGATTAAAAAAGACTAAATACAGGGAGAACATAATATACTTTTGGGGGATTGTAGACAGATTTCACAATTGCGCAGTCAGACTCAGAAAGGGAGGAAGGGAGACAGAATCGACATTTGAGGAGACAGCGGCTGACGACTCCGCCGAAGTCACGAAGAATATTAAACTGGACCCAAGAAGTTCCGTGAACTTCAAACAGAGAAAAGGAAAGGAAAACCCCACACAGAAGCACGCCGTGGTGATTTGCCCTCAGGCACATTCGTCGATGGAAAACTAAACGTCGATCCGGGGCACAAACTGCTGCTCCACGGACAAGAAGAAATCTCACCAACGTCAAGTTGAGCAACAAAAGCCAGACACACGAGCGAGCACGTACTGTGCTCCGCAGATAAACACATGACTAGTAAAATAGCAACGCCCATCTCCCCAACCCCAGGAAGAAAAAAAACACCCAGAGAACTTTATTATGATGCAGTGCTCAGCTCGAGTGCCAGTGCCAAATACTGAACAAAGGAAACGAAAGTGCAAAGTCAGTTTTGTTTATGGTTTGTTTTCTTTTCAAGTAGTTTGAATTCAATTAGTTAAATGCAATTGATGCTACTTTGAAGGATACGGCAAAAAGGGGGGATATATTATTGAACATGCTAAGAAAGTACACACCACTGCACAGGCTAGAAAGCGTCACCTGATTTCCTTAATTATTTAGGGAAAAGTGGGGAGGAGGGCGGGGAAGGATTCCTCTCTTTAACGCACACATATCCATTTATCCGTACACACACGTGTATGTACACACACGTATGAACACACATGTACTAAACCCCCGTGTTTTCTTGGCAGTTAAGAGGCATGCACCCCACCCCAGGGCCCTCAGGGCTGGGAAACGTGCAGCCTGAGGACCACGTGTGGCCTTCTAGGTCCTTCAGTGCGGCCTTTCCACTGCATCCAAATTTTATAGAGCAAATCCTTTTATTAAAAGGGGCGCAGCAGAGAAAGATGAAACTTTCCCTGCCTCCTTTGATGCTTAAAAAAGAACAGTCTTGAAATCACAAGGCTGCGGGTTCCCCACCCCTGTGTGGGCAAAATGATCATTTCTGCAATTTTCGTGGGCAAATAGCAATGCTGACTGTGGGATTTTGAAGGATTCTGGAAGAAAGGCGTGCAGATCTTGGTCATTTGACATTTGTGCTTTTCGGCGCTGTTTGAAACCGCAGGAAGTCCGTTCTCCTTAAGCCACGAGAGGTGGCTAATTTCAGCACCTGTAGCTCGGCGCCCTGCTCTGGGCCATGCGGGTCCCAGCCCTCGCTGACGCTGACGGGAGGCGCGGGCCTCCCACCCCCGCGCGGGTTCTCTGATGCGTTTCCGCAGCCAAAGACGCTGTAGAAAGCCAGACTGTTTTGGAAAGTTGGAGGTGGAGTTCAACAAAGGAAAATCTAGTTTTAACTTACACGGTAAAGTTATTTAAGAAGGTATGGAACGGAACAGCAAAGACTGGGTGAGTTTGTGTTAGGCAGCTGCCAATGCTTCCTTCTTACTAGGATACTTCCCGGAGACCTCCGATTTCTGTTAGGGCTGAAGTTGTCCAAAACTCAGTACAATTTAATACAGATTGGATATAGTAAGAAAATCTTTAGATAATGTCAAGTAAATTTCTATTGCAACTAATTTAAAATTCTGTTATCTGTGCATGATAGTAGTGCATTAAACGAGAAAAATAAATTTGGAAAACCTGAATGATTTATTTATTTTCCTCTCAAGCATCTGCAAAACCGTGGGACTCCTTTGTCTTTTCAGGGTAACGGCAAATCTAAAAGATCCATAGAACAGTCAAAAGATGAGACTAATTCACATACCGAAGGGACAGCCGTGACTTTGTTCATGTATTTTAAATATGACTGACTCACGCGTATGGTCCGTTAGCACATTCCCTCCCCCAATTGAAGGTTATTTTTCACAGCTTCATTATTTTGATTCAAATATCTTACAAAACTTTTCAAAAGATGCTAACAGAGTAAAAAATATACAATAATCCTGCGCATAGGCACCACCTGGGCAGCACATCAGCACCTACTGGGCTTGCTCTATCCCCGTCTGTCCCCCTGCCCCTCCGTCCGTCTCTCCGTCTTATTTCTGAAGCATTTCAGTGTCAATTGAAGATATTGATACACTTTCCCATAAATATTTCAGCGTGCATCTCACTAACTATGCTTACGGCTCCATTTTTCTCTTCAGGTAAATATTATACACAACAAATTCACAAATGTTAAGTGTGCATTTTCTGAGTTCGGCACCTGCGGAACTCAAAAGCCTTATGGAGTATAGAACATCACCCTGACCCCCAAATTCTCTCTGCCCCCTCCAGGGTGACACCTGCCACGCTTGCCCACGGAGGCAAACACTGCCGTGATTTTTTTCATCATGGATTAGCTTTCCCTGTTTTGAATTTCATATAAAGAAAATAAAAAATTATGTATTTTCCTTCTAAGTAAGCATTTTCTCACCCGGACTAATATTTCTGAGATTCATCATTTCATTGCATGTAACAGTGGCTTGTTCTTTTTATTTCTGAGCGGTACTCTTCTGCTGAACGTATGTTTGCCTTTCTCTTGGCTGAGTGTGCGGAGATGGAATTGCCCATCTGTTTTCATTTTTGGTCATTTTTATGTATTACTTAAATATTTGTTGAAAGATAGCTAACGAATTAATTACCCATTCAGTCAAAGTAAATGCTCATAAATAAATCTGAATAGCAAAAGAAGATAAAGCTTTATACGTTCAACTGGGACCAAACCTTCCACTAGATAATTATTTGGTGAATATTTTGGTCGTATCTAAGATCACACTAAGGCCATACAACTAAAATTTGAACCCAGGCCATGTGGTTCCTGCGTTCAGGGCAGGCTTCTCTGCTTCTTTCTTTATTTTTTACTTGAATATATTTAGGGGAAACTTCTAAAAGGTTGAAGGAAATGTCTGCTGTGTTTAGTGCCACACCACCGAGTTCCGGCATCAACGTAGCACGCCTGTCCGCGACAGAAGGGCATTTGCATCTACGTCACAGACACGCACACACATGCACACGCAAACAGACACGCACAGGGACACACAGGGACACACCTACTACCTGTGCATGCATTTTGTGAATATATTTTACTATGTGTATGATAAAATATTAATGCAAATAATTTGTTGACATTGTCAGTAACTGTTTTTCTTCCATATAATACGCTGTTTTGAGTATCAGGAAAAATTGATCTTTCTATTCAATTCTCAAATTCAAACTTGCACAAATAATTTTACACTTTACATTATGAATTTCCTGTTTAAATAGGCTTTTTCCGTGTGTGAGCTGTCCCGTGGGTGGCTGCCTTCGTTAGCTGACTGGAAAGGTCCACCGCCCGACCCCCTGGGGGGTCAGCGTGACATCAGGCGAGAGTGTGGTCCTTCGGGGACCGTCTAAGCTTAGCAGAAAGCCACACTTGACTGAGATAGTCCTTGAACCAGGCAGTAAATACGAGTCGTGACTTATTTTGGTGTCGTGGGATATATTCTAGAAAATAAGACCACGCGTTGGATGGATGTTGACACTACCTCAGATCGCTGGATTTGAAGATGTTCAGGCAGAACGACAACACGTCCAGCATCCCCTCCACCTGGAGACATAAAAAACAACGTGGGCACGGAAATTGAAACAGTAGCATAGAAAGCGGCGAGGATGAAACTTAAAACACCCCAAGGACAGAAGCTTTGTTTACAGGTTATTCAGAGTTTTGTACAACACAAATTAGAAGCAACACAAGCTACTTTTGGATTGTCAAAGTGAACTTCTCCACCATAAATTCAAACTGTTACTAAGAAGAGAAAAGATAATTGTCCTCCCACTTAAGTGCCCAGCATTCTGTCCCTTAAAACGGGACGGTTTCTTTAGATTCTCCCGCGACTGCCTGCAAAGCCATTGTGAATTTGTGAGAGCGCTCAGCTTCCAGTGCGGCTCCCGATGTCAGTCTCGCCACGACGGAAGGACAATTAGGCAAACCATGTCATTGCATTGTCACTTATTAATTTCAAGCTCCAATGTCATAAATTATATGCGTTAATTAATACTGTGTCAGTGGCAATCTGCAACTTTGAATGCATGCGGAGGTTAACAAGAATACATAATTAAAAGAGAACAGTGAATAAGGGCACGGCTGAACAGTTTATAAAATTAGGCAAGAGAGCAAGAGCTTTGTCAGCATCTAAGCCCCACGATTAAAAAAAAAAAAAAAAAGGGATAGCAGGATTAATAAACCAGAGCTGAGAAACAGAAATCGTAGAAAAAGATGCAAATGAATTCGTCAATAAATGCATGATTGAGCAAACACAGGGAAGCGTTTCTAAACCAACACGCTCTGGAATGAAGTATAGTTGGCGATAGATTTTCAGTAAATCGAGCCTGTTAAAGGCCTTCTTAGGTCTGAACTCTCCGTCGGACGTCCCCTGCCTGCCTCAGTGAATGCGGCTCTGTGAAATCTGTGAGTCACGTGCTGGAGACCGAGGACGTCGCGGGGCTGCAGCGACTTCGTTCTGACGTTTCTCGTGTCGCAGCGGCCGTGCTGACCGCGGAGGGGACGTGGCTGCACACACCCACCTAAAGACAGCACAGCCCAGGTGTTCTAAAAAGTAAGTGCCGGTGATGCTGCTGGGATTGGCTTTTTTTTTTTTTCTTTTTTCACTAAAATTGGAATGAGAATTCGGTGTAGAAATGAATTCAGGGTTCACAGAAAGTCGAAATTAGGGAGGCAGCCAGACCTGCCTGGTCCGATCCATCCGTCTGACAGACGTGTGACCAAGGCCGTCACAGCCAGGTGGCCATTCAGCAGCAGAGCCAAACACCGGAGTCCTGGGTTTGCTCTGACCGCGAGGCTGAAACGGTCCTACGCTGCCTAAGGCGGCAGACAGTGGAGACAGAGTCAGAAGCAGCTTATTCTAAAAGAAAATGCTGCGAGGCAAACAGAGGGTACTGCAGGGGAGGCGGCAGCCGGGCGGGCGGGGAGGGGCCCCTGGGAAGGAGCCCTCAGTGCTCACGGCCAGGGCCCCGCTAGCACACCAAGCTCACAGGGACACCCGGCGGCGATGGCTTCTGGAACTAGGTGAGGGGCGCAGGGCGTGCAGTGCACCTCGCTTAAGCACAAAGGATGGCAGTACGGAGTCATCTTCGACTTTACCTTCTTCCCGTGGCGGAAGCCGCTGGCTGTGGACTTCTTAATTAACGGATGTGGAAACATCTCCCTCTGACAAAATTATTTTCCACATAGTTTGGTCTTCATTGTGATGAGCCTGCTGCCGTTCCAATAGGAGCTGCGGAGGCGCCTGAAATGATCCCTTGCAATAGCTTTTCTTGGTGCTAATTAAATATATCAAATTTCCATGACACAGTGAACTCAAGATGGGCACAATTTGATTTTCTGCTCAAGCTACATCATGAGCAGATTTGAACGTGCTATTTCCTAACTTGGTGACATTGGAAAGTCACTTTATCTTCGGGGTTCCGATATTCTCTCCTGTCAAATGGGGACACCAAATAGCTCACGGGGCAGCTCTGGGGTCAAAGGCGTTAAAAGGAAAAGCACAGGGTGAGCTGTTGTGAGTGTTAACACTGGTGTTTTTATGCTGTTTCAGTGCCCTTCCGAGAAATGCAGTAAAAGTTCAGCAGGTGGTTGGAGGTGCCTGGCTGAAACAGCAACGAGGCCAGATTTTGGCTGATTTTCAGAATTTTCAGGTATTTAGTGTATGTTCTTAGAAGCACCCAGAGAGTTTCTGATTCACTACGTGAAGGCACATAATTCTTGGTCAACCACGTTGGAAGACACATCGCTAAGCTGTGTCATGGGTCATGCCAGGGCGGTCGTTTTCCAGTCCTAATGCAGGCAAAATTGCGGGTGGTCTGCCCAGCGGGCTGGCGGCAGTACAGTGGGTACGGCCTTGTGAGAAAGAACTTTCTTATTAATAGCTTCCATTTCCTGTGTCATCTCTAAGCACAGGGGCTGTGTAAATTAGCTGCATGCATGGTATCATTTAACTCTCATGAGCTTATGAGGTTGGCACTAATATTCCCCTGATTATGAGGGCGGGAAGATTGAGGTTTCGACTGGGTAGGGATCTCAGTACTGCACCACGAGCAGATGGAGACGCCAGCTCTGCCTGACTCCACGGCGGTGTCCTTAACCACGGTGCAGGAAAACTGCAAGTAGTCTTCCCTGCAGTGCTCAGGCTCCTAGAGTGTTTTTTTTCCTGGAGAAATCATTCATTAATATGATAATTTCCAAGTAGTACGTAACTGTCTTAATTTTTGTTGAAATAGTCTATGCATTCACAGGTGGGAAATAGTTAAATAAATACGATTCAATGGGATACAATGTAGAGATTACAGATGTTTATTAAAAGGACACAGCCATTATTAAATGAAAAATAATCGACAGTGACATTTAATTATGCTATTTTTGTAAATATTTGTCCTTTGTCCAGTGTCTGTTTTGATCTATTGT
>CAUYRT010058872.1:77500-88518 GCA_963574885.1 Lepilemur ruficaudatus
CATTTTGAATAATCACTCCCAGTATACGGAGAGAGTACGTTAAATATTATAAAGACATCAGGCATAGATTAAATACATATTGTGTCTTCATCATTATGTTTTCCAGTAATTATTGGATCCAAATTCCAGTCAAGCTAAGACCCACCTGAGACACTACGCATCCCCCCCAAATTGCATATGCGTACCGTAACTCCAGGTGACTGGGCTTTCAGCGGTTCGGCTACACATGCAACCTGGCCCTGCCCCGGTGATACTATGTTGCATACTGTACCTTTATAGACACTTAAAAAAATGTTGCTTCCCTGAGAATGGAAAAAATTGCCTTTCCTTTTCCCCAAGAGAAGCATGTTGTCCTACAGCATTCTACTCATATGTGTGCGTCTGCTGAGAAAAGAGAGTGAAATTCAGCCAGTCTGAAAATTGAAATCCATTTGGTTTTCTCGATCTTTCTAACTTCTTCTCCTGGAAGGTTATGTTTCTAATTGAAGCTCACTGTAGAGAAGCATGTGTCTAATTTATAGACCGAGGCGTATCGTCCTCCAAACCTATCGATTCCTACGGGCTGTTAACGATGGCTTAAAAATAATCACACCTCTTTCTTGCTCAGATACATAATTTAATTTTAACAAAATTTAACCTCTCACACTTATTCCTTTTTAAAGTCATAAATGACTAATGAAGCCTAGTCGTTCTCTCTTTCTCTCTCCCCCGCCCACGCTCTCTGGTTTGGCACCCCACTGGGGAGTCCAAATCTCCCCGCCCCCTGCTTTCAAGGGGGTTGGGGCAGGAGTTGCCTTGTTTGAGGTGTCGGTAGAGAGGTGACAATATATCTTCTGCAGTGAGTTGTTCAACTGTCACTCTGCACATAATCTTTCTTCAAAATAGCCTTGGATAATATATTATGGCTGGAATCATTTTAAATAGTATTAAATAATGTCAAGGGATGAGGAGAAAAGGTAGATTAATGAGTAAGGCAGACAGTCTCTATCATTATGCCTTTGGTCCAAGTCTAGAGAGCGGTGGGAGGACCCCTCCGCTCTACTCCGCGATGTTAGACACCCAACGCTCGCCCCCCTCCAACCCGGAACTCGGAGGTGTCAGCCTCTACGCTAACCTAGAAAGTTTCCAAGAGAATTTCAGTCCAAAATCCCCAAGGGATGCTTGCAGAGCATGAAATGGTATTTTTTAAATGTTCCTTAGGGGTAAAAACAAATAAGTAACTCCACGCTACTGCAAAACTGAGAAAAATTGGGCCAATATAATTGTGATATTTTTATTTACTTGATTAATACGGTGCACATTCTTTAAAAAAGTCAAGATACTGTGTTTAAATCACTTAACTCAGGGATAATGGTGAATGATATAAGCCTCCGCTGAAGGGAAGTATGTAGATTCTAAGCTAAATGGAAAACTACATGTGTTTCTAACTACTTACCAGTGGTGTGCGCCGTGCAATTGATACAGGCAGGCCCCGGGTTTCGGAGCACCCATGTGTGGCATTCTGTACTTCTCAGCGAGCTCCCAAGGCTCCCTATAAGGAAAATTTATAATTAAATAACTAAATTAATAATTTGGGAACCGCTTTCTTCCGTGCAACACACCGCACAGCGTGAGCGGCTCACTGGCGCGGCGTCTCTGCACAGCGCCTGGTCTCTGCCTACACGGTCGCGGACGCACAGTGCAGCTTTACATGTTAACGTTTAAATTAGATTTTGTGAGTCTGTGTTTACCCTGACATCCAAGCCTGCAAAGCGAAGTCCACGGCAAGTCCAGGGGAGCCTGCAGCCGAGAGGAAGGTGATGATAGTGGAGACGAAAGGAGAAATAATTGAGTGTTTGGAGAAGGCCAGACGCCGCCATTCACGGGGAAGACATCAGGCTTCAGTCGCTCGACTATTGGGACGATTGAAAAGGTTAAATGAGAGTCACAGAACATGTGCAAGGCAGCGCTCCGGTGAGAGCGCCAGTTACTACTGAGCAGCACAGTGGAGTCATTACCGGAACGGAAAGGTTGTTACTGGTTTGGTTAGAAGATCAGAACAAGCACAGCGTTCCCATTAGCCTAGCGTTGACGCAACATTACGTGAGTGTTAACCTTTACTATTGTTTTTTGAAATTTCTCCCGTCTCCTGTCCAAATTTTTTGTATGAGCTTGTTTTTATCTTCTGTTTGTTTGAATGGTTTCTGTGACTTATTAGGATAGTACAGGGGTATTATTATTATTATTACGCCGTATTATGTCATCATAGTGTCGTTATTACCATTGCCGTGTGGCCACTGTTTCTCAGGGGTCTCGGTCATCCAAAGCCGACCTGGAGATGTTCTCAGGAATGTATTTTGTCCATAATCCAGGGACGGCCTGCACTTCAATTAAACATCAAAAATTACTTTGTTGCCACATTCATAAACACGTCCGTAATTCATATTTTCAAGACAAGTTTTAAAACGATTCAATTTCTACAGGAAAACTCTTATGCAAATGAAAATATAGGAAATATTCAAGTCAGATAGCAAAATAGCCATCTGAAAACCATAAACTAGCTATATTGACAGAAATCATTTTTATTAAACTCACCACCCTTTTACATGTGGGAATTAAAGGACTGAGAAAGGTACTTAATAAAAGATTTGTGTTGATTATAAAAAATTAGTAATGGAACTATTCTAGAAGTCCTATTCCAATGTAGCATGGCTCTGCTGCAGGTGAATTCTAAATCTCTCCAATAAAATTACCAGACTGTAAATTCCATGAAAACAGGAACTTCACAATCTCATTCAAGATGACACCCTCTAGTCCCAGCTACCCCGAGGCCAAGGTGGAAGGATGGCTTGAGGCCAGGAGTGTGAGACCACACTGGGCAACATAGTGAGACCCCATCTCTGGAATAAAAAAAAATGATACCCTTGATGTTCAGAACCATGCCTGATGAGAGTAGTGCTTAATAAATGTTTATTAAATGAATGGATAAATTTTGGAATTCTACATGCATAAATTTCATTTTATTTAATATCATGGAAACCATGGATCTGTTCATCATCTGATTTGCATTACAAATGGCATAACTATTCACTTGGGAATCGTGTGTGATATAAAAATGACCAGAACAATCCAGCACAAGGCGTTACACGGACTTCACTCTCATCCTTCTCCCCGCCCCGCTGTGTCCAAGAGCAGCACAGAACCAAAACCATGGTTTCCTCAGAGTCTCCCCTATTAAAGAGAGGGCAAAACTGTCGCATTCAAAGAACTGTTTGCTGTTTATACAAGTAAAGGACGTGGGACACTTACATTTGCCAGAATCGCAATCTGCCGGGGTCCCAAGCACTAGAAGAGGGCAGACACGGCGACCACATGGACTTGTGACCACAGTCAGCGGGGCTGACACCGTCTTACCGGATGGAAAACTTCCTCCCAGGGATTTCCCAGTCTCAGGAGCAGTTTCAAGAGTGGGAGTGCAAAAATATGAAATCTTATTAGGTTGTAAAAACTAGCTGCTCATAGTATCTATCCCCAAGTTATTGATTGCTTCAGATTGTAACCATGCTATGATTCCTAATTAGAATTCCACTGTTCATTATGCAAAATTTAAGGATCACGGTAGAGAATCCTCCTAAGTATAAATGGATCTGCATAGGCAGATTGCATAACTGAAATCAAGCAATTGTTAGTGCTATTGAGAGGAAAAGAATATCCAAAATTTGCAAATGTATGAATTTTTTCTCTGCCTTCCCATTGGTTCTGAAGTAAATTTCATGTTTAAAAAGAATACATTTTGTACCATTTCTATAAAATATGTGAAGATAAAAATATTTATATTTTTAATACTTTCTATTTGAACCATGAAAACAGGATTAGAAACACAACTTATGTCTGCTAATGACGCTAGAAGTCGGGACGGTCAGGGCTCTGCCGGGAGAGTCCTCAGCTGACTGACTGGCTCCCCTACGGCCGGAGGGCGGGTCCCTGGACACAATGGGGTGCCGCCTGGCTCCTTCCTGGGGGGCTTCCCCACAGGGAGCCCAGGCTTCCCCCCCAGCAGAGGCGCCAGGAGTCTAGAGCGAGTGTCCTCAGAGAGCCAGGCTGAAGCTGCAGCATCTTTCAGGACTCTGAGAAAAATGGCATTTGAAACTTCGATTTGATAAACCTACGAAGCATGACTCTATCAATTCATATGGGAGTCCGAAGCATTATTTTACCAGGTTTAGAGCTTCATAAGGGAATGCTATTTCAAGCATACTTTTTAAAAAATTGAGCTCCATTGGTATTTCTAGGAGATTTTTATCCCTGTTACCACTCTTGCAGGCCTTTGAAACCGTGTCCCCACACACCTGCGAGCTCACTTCCCCCCTGCACACCCCAGAGTGGGCGGCAAATCTCTTCTGATCGTCACAGGTCCAAATAAAATCTGCAACTTGCAAACTGAACAAAGTAAAGCTCATCCCTGTTAACACGAAGGAGGCACGTCATCCAAAAGTGGTGAGATGTTTCGTGTCGCCAGGGGTGCTTTCGTACTTGGTCTCGTATATTGTCTCATTTCTATAGTTTCAAACTCTGGAGAAAGAATCAGTGGAGCTATTTCTGGTTCCAGATCCGTTTCTAGCTACTCGCAGCCTGAGCCGGGTGATGGCCCATCCAGCATCTTTGTCTTCATCTGCGAAACCAGAAGTCGGAGTAAGTGACCTCGAATAGCTTCTGCGGCCCCTGAGCTGTGACAAGTTGTGACGTGGTGAAACCCTCGTGCTTCCTCAGGCTCCAGTGCAGACGTGTAGTTACAAGTCACCGACGTCCTGCACCTTACAGTAGCAACCTGATTTACGTACGACACCTTTCTTACACTAGCCTATTTAGCTGACTCTATTTGGAATTTGTTGACATTTACCGTTTACGGTGTCAGCAAATTTACCCAGGAGCCTGCCACCCATTGCCTGGCTGAAAGGAAGGGCGCGCTCTGCCGGTGACAGCTCACCCCAAGAGTGGAAGTGCGTGTCGTTGCACGCTACCCCCGACTCGGATGCTAAACGATAACGCCCTCAGTTGTGTTTCTTTTTTCCAATCAAAAGCTTTTCATTAGAATCTGTCTATAATCAAGCCAAAGAAGTGTTCTGGGGGAAAACAGCTCTGATAAATCGGTGTCTCAATGACACCTGCCGGAAGCTCAGTGGGGAAAGACGACGTGTGCAAGAGAGAGGGGAACGTGCCGGAAACCGCACCTGCAGTGGAGCCCTGGTGGACACAAAGGCATGTTAAAACCACAGGTGAAATACGCATTAAAGAATTTTCATGCCTCTGTGTGACACTCTTAAAAACCAGAGTTAAAATGCCATAAAAAATATGAAGTTTTAGGGTAAAAAGGCAACACAACAAACAAAATGAAACAAGCAGGTACCCTGTCTAACCCTAAAAATTAGAACTGTAGTATATTTGGTATTTTTAATGATTTGATGATGAAAATTTTGCATGATGGTGATTTTAACGTGACCGATGAGGTTCAGGAGGAAATCAGGAGACACATGCCTGTGCAGTGTCGCCCTCGGGACGTCGTGCAGGAGGGATTCTGAATTCCAACCCGCACAACAGAAGCCTCTGAACTCACATTGTCTCAATCTCATCATAGAGAGGTCAGCTTGGGGTGTGAGGGCAGAAAGGAAATATCCTTTGCGTTGCCAGCAGGGCCCCGCGTACAATGAACTGGAAAACAAACCGAGAAAGGTCAAGCCTGTCATTCACTAAATGTCCAAAAGGGAAATTTTGATTTTTCTTAAATAAAAGGTAATTTGAGCCATCATGGCTGAATGTGACATCAGAAGATGGCCCACCTTGCCCCGATGTGAACACAATAGCGCTGCAAGGAACATTGTCCAGGAAAGCCCTCGGGTCCTGGTGAATATATTGATCTCATCGGAGCTAATAAACCAGCAACAATGCAGCCACTAATCAGGGACCACGGCAGAAATGCCACCCTGCCCCCCTGAGAAATATCGATGACCCTATTTTTACTTACGTCCCATTTCTTTATTCATATCCACAGCCCCCAACATGGTGGCGACAAAGGAACTTTTCAAGTTCTTAAGAAACTGTCAGTCAGGAGTCCGGGTTAGCTGCAAACAAGAAAAGATTGTTGATTAGCTGACGGAGGGAAAAATAGAAGACACACCGATTCAGGAGGTCAGAGTGGACCCATAAAAAACAAGCCAACTTCTCTTCTCGCCTGGTTAAAAAAACAGCAACAGAAACAAAACAAAACACTCCTGCTTGACCACACACAGCTCGTTTCTATTTTGAGAGCCGAATTCTTACGCCACCGTTGCCTTCTCCCTCCCTTGTGCTATTTTTTAGTTCGCAATCAAGTTGGCCTTCTCCACCCCAAAATATCTGACCAATATCTACCTCTGTCTCCACGTAAATGAAAACAATAATCCAACAGAGACAACCAGCCATCACATCACTTTTTAAAACAGTGGGAGGTGCTAGGACAACTTTTACTCTGAGCTGGGAACCGGAGATTCCAGTTCAAATGCCCCCGTGGGTCGCGTGGCCTTGAGGACCTGTTCCACAACCCCGCACCTGTGCAAAACGCTGCTGGGCCCACTGTCTTCTGAGGCCTCAACCGCTCCCTAATTTCTGGGAATCAATTAATTTAGCTGAATTTAATGTCCTACTGCGAAGAATCACTCCACGGGTTCTGTGGAGAAAGAGATTAAGGGTCTAAATTCTCTGCAAACTAAATAGAATTTTGACACTGGCCCTAACTTTTATAATCATGTTCTGGTTGTATTCCACGCAAGGGATCATAAGATCTGTGGCCCATAACTGACGTTGCGTCGATTCCGAGGGGGCTTCTGCGCCTTGGGGAATGAGGCGCTCCTCAGATAAAAGAATGAGACCTTTTGTATCTGATTATAAAACCATAAACAGCAATGGCCTGATTCTCTGATACATGCATATATTCTTAAATGGCATTATTATTTTTTCCATAATGTATTTTTTTTTTAATTGTGGCTGAAAGCACAGGAGATCTTATGGTCTACAAGAACAAAATGTCATTATTGTATTAACTGACAAAAAGTCTCCAATCTTCAAGCACCTCGTCCGAACATTTTTTTTTACGTTCTACACATTTTTTTCTTCTAGATCCCGGGAGTTGGTCACCTTAATCTGTAGCTGTTTTTTACAAGGTTCTTATTATGGCCCATCATTACCCTAATTTTTAAAAACATCTTAGGAGACCAGGTCTGTTAGACTTGGCGTGGATTCCACCCCACCTTGCGCAACCCTTGTCCTTAATGGTCCCTCCGTCCTCCCACCCCCTCTGGTTCCCGAGGCTTTGTTGTTGCTGTTGTTGGTATTTTTACCTCGAATGTTCTAGCTATGCATGGTTGTTGCTGTTTTTGTTTTCTTTTGTATGTAAAAATTGATTACAGAGGCTTAAAGCTACACACACAGAGATCCCATAGCAAACAAGGAAAGAAAACAGCAAATAAACACAGTCTTAAGAAGGTTTCCTTTTTAAATTTTTTGTAGATGATTGAAAAGTTCCAGGTTACGGCATCTTCCTTACTTGACGTGCTCGTGACATAAAATTCCACAATGTGATGTATTCTTTCACCTTCTGTTTTTTTTTAGTGTTTGGTGGTGGTATTCGGGTGAAAGGCTGCTATACTGGAAATAGCCTTGCATGGCCAGTTCTTCAGACCGGGAGTGACTTTCCAAGGACACTGGCCAGGTAGGAAGCCAGAGCTTGATGTAATCAGACAGCATATGACATCTGCAAGGGACACAGTACAATAGAAAATTAGCCTGCTCTTGAGAAACTTCCCTAAACTCTCTAAGCCTCAGAGTAAATGTCACTAAACTAGGGGTGGGAGCACCTACCCACCACCTGGTGTGACTGTGTAGTGCTCAGCGCAGCACCATAAGCTTTTCACGAGGCACTCAGTAACCTCTGCTGCTACCGTTGCATTGAATGATCTGGAAAATGCCGTCTTACAAATAATCTTAGGTTAGGGAAAATCAGAGGCAAAACAAAGAATTTCTCTAGTATCATTTGCCCTTTCTAAATAAACCGGCAATTTAAGAGGCTACCCCTCTCCCACCGTCCAGTGGCGATGGCCAAGACTGAGAAGGCGACGTCATCTGCACAAAATCTAACTGAAAGTACAACTTACTTGCTGGGGGAAAAACCGGCCTCCCAGAGCATAATATAAAGCTCCAAGCTCTATTCCAGAGAATCGCCTCTTACTGATTTATTCTGTTCCATTCATTAATTTATCAGTCCATATTAAATGGCTAGAGATTTCTGAGTTGCATAAAATGGGAAAACATATGTTCATTTTTTTTTTGCTCTGTGCAATAAAAGTAAAGCAGAAAAGAGATAATAGGTCACACATGTGCAATTTGGGAGAGCGAATGCTTTAGAGAATTAGGAAGAATAAATAAATAATTTCTAAGTTGAAAGGAATGGTGGCTGAAAGCATTTAACATGTGTTAACTGAAATCTCCTCTCTCTTTCTAGGCAGTGCACTTAAGGGGTATTTTTGTTTGTTGCAGTCCCCCCCCCCTTTTTATTTTCTTCTCTGTTCAGGATATCGCTGAAGGGATCACAGCGGGGAATTACTTGTGCTTGTCAGTTGATTGTGTGGTGAAGAGACCAGAGTGGCTAAGAGCTGAAGATCTCTATCCCCGGCCGGGGAGATTGAAAGGCAGCGCCACGGAACGCCAGGACCTCGTGCCCCTGACCTTCCTGGTGACCTTGACCTAGAGGCTCACCGCCCTCCTCGAGAGAGGGAGATAAAGCACACAGCACAGTGGCCTCCGCACCCGGCCTCGGCCATCACACGGCCTCAGCCCTCGCTCCCAGCCTCCAACCTGGGAGGAGGTTGGCCCAGCCGGTGTGTGAATCAGCATTTCCAGGACTGACCACGTCCAACTGCTTGGATCTGTTTGGATTTTTCATTAGATAATGCTCCTCTCTCCAGGGACCTAGAAAGGCTTGCCTTGGAATAAAATAAAAGGTCAGGCAGCCTACACTGTTTCTACCAAGTCAAAACACAGATGCAGACAGCCCACGGCTACTCTTTGCCCTGTGTTGGGGCGTTGGTTGTGTCTGGTCAGCTGCAGCACGTCCCAGCCAGCATCCATCAAAAGCAAGTCTGAGTGATTCCTGCAGGGAAATTTTCAGATGCTATGGGACCAAAATTTAACATCGCATGTCCTCAATGAGATTTTTCTGTTAATGTACAGAAGATACATTTTTAGGGCCAGAATAACATTTATGTAAAGACCGAAGACAGTATTTGGCATATACATTTCATATATATTATCTACCCCACAGCTGTTGGCAACAGGTCGCTCTGAGGCATAACCAATCATTGAATGCCCTCACCGTCCTGCTGAGATATTTTACATCCACGTGTGATCCCTGGATAGTAAATGAGTTGAACAGTCCTGGACATTTAAGAAAAGTCAGTAGTTCTCTGAAGGCCTTGCCTTTTGAGGGGAGATGGGGACCCATGTGGGGCTTTTAGGGCTGACAGTGGCTGTAGGGTGTGATCGCTGGAACTGCCATGGACGGGACAATTCGCTACAAAGTATCTCCCCAGCCAAAATGCGAAAAAGCCAAAAACACCGCCCTGGAAAACCGCTGTGGACACGGGTGTTTGTGTGTGTACGTCCCACTGGAACTTGCCGCACGGAGGGGACAGGAAACCTGTGCTCCAGGAAGCCCCCACCCCTGCCCCCGCCTGGGCTCTGGGGCCTGGTCGCAGAGCTGGGCAAACACACACGCGGTGCCTGCCCTGTGCGGATGAGCACGCTGGAAGAAACGCTTTTTTAGTTGTATTCTTTTAAGGAAAACAGGGGCCCAATTCCGTAACCTTAATTAAAAGAATGGTGCTATTTATGGAATTCTCGGGGAATAGAAAAGAAAAGCTCAGCGATGAGCTCTGAGGTCTCAGAGAATAGCAGCAGGGGCCTCCCGCGGTGAAGCCGCAGGGTGGGGACCTGTGGGACTCGGGCAGCGACAGCGCGAGCGAAGGTTCAGTGGACGCCCAGGACCAGCGGGCGGGCGTGGCTTCCTCCGAGCCCCTCGCTCCGGGCTGCACCGACCCTGCTTCAACCTCCTGCCGCCTGCGGTTCTCTGCTCACTTGCGTCTCCGCGGACGCGCAGGCTCGTGGCCGCGCCGCTCCACCGCGCACGTCTGACTTTTTCTCTGTGTCTCACATGCAAATGCTCAAAGGCGATGACAGCTGGGTGGGCCTATGGCAGCGGCCCCTCTGCGAGCAGGGCCCTCCCTTGGGGACGACGCACACCCCTGGCACCGGTGCGCGTGGGGCCCGCAGTGGGGGTCCTGGTGCGGGACACGGCCTCTGGGGCTGTCCTCGCAGGGCCTTGGTGGGGGATGCAGCCCTAGCGCTGGTACTCTGGATGGATAGCACCAGCCTCCCTGTGAAGGAAAGTGTCTTCAACAGCAGAGGATCAGGGAAACTCAGCTTTCTTGGTGGGGTGTTCCCACCTCCTCCTTCTCTCATCCGCCCAGATTTCCGCGTTCACACACTGCGCTTTCTCCACGTCCGCGGGCTCCACTGAGCTTAGGTCGGGCCTGGTCATTTCCATCACGTGCGTGACAACACCCTCAACCCTTTGCCTGTTTTGTGTTTTACTTTCATTTGTTAGGAAAAATGCAGACCCTAGATTAATGGAACTGTAGACCTGCTCCGTGATGACAGAGATGATGGTGAAATCCAGTGTGTTGGTACCACACACAGCTGACTTCTGTAAAGTGACTTGACTTGCCGTGTGCAGAGAAGACCCAGCCACCGCGCCCACCTGTCTCAGACACCTGCCGTCCCCAACACGCCGACAACCGTCATCTGAATTCCTCCCACTTCCTCCCACTGTGTAATGAAACGACTCCACTGAGTCTAAGGTCAAGACCCTCCACCTCTGCCGTGAAACCGGACCCCAAACATCGCAGGAATCCTGTGGCATCAACCATCTTCTCCGTGTCTTCTGAACCTTT
>CAUYRT010058874.1:0-36985 GCA_963574885.1 Lepilemur ruficaudatus
TAGAGCCAGGTAAAGTGGGACGTAATTGATCATGAAAGCGGGAGAACTTACTGTTGGTGTTTGACTCGGTAAGGCTGAGGCTGCCAGCTTTTCTCTGAACTTCATGGTCTCTCCATCTGGGCATAGGTGAACCACATTCCCAGGCTACCCGGCAGCTAGGTGCTGCCATTCAATTGAGAACCAGCCAACAAAACATAGGTAAAAATAATGTGGTCCACTTCAGGACCTAGCCCGACAAAACCTCTCTCCATGTTCTTCCTTACTCTTCTCTTCCAGCTGACGTGGACAGAACCTCCAGGGGAACCTTGCAAGTTGTACGTTACAGTTGCCAGAGCCTCTGTCTCCCTAAGGCCCTCAGGGACTTTGTGGAGCAGAGCAGAGCCTCAAACCTGGAAGCATCCTGGACTGCTTACATGAACAAAAATTTTGTACTGATATTTTTAGGCATTTTTGTCACCACAGTTTAACAATCCTAATTGATCTAGCTAGGGAGCCCCATGATGAAAGCAGTCCTTTAACAAAATTTACCTAGGATTAAAGAAGGAATAATAAAATAACTAGTGTTTATTGTGTACCTATTGAATGCTTTAAAATGATAATACCTTACCTAATTCTTACTATGTGCCAGGGACTGTTTCAAGCAATTTATGAATATTAATTAGTTTTAATTCTCAGAACTCTATTAGGTGGACACTATCATTATCCATGTTCCACAGATGAATTAACCAAGGCATAGTGTTTTAAAAACTTGCCCGAGGTCACACAGCTTTCTGTAAGACCTCCTTTGGTTCTTCCAACAACTAACTCTATGGGATGGGTATTACCATCCCCATTTTGAAGATGAGAAAGCTGAGACTGAGAAGACCTAAGCGTACCTGAGGATGAGCTGCTAGGAAGTTGGAGCCACTGTTCTTGGTGCCCAGGAACTTCCAGAGCCTGTGTCCCTTCACCCTGTCAGACTCCCCGGAGACTCAAAGTCAGAAAACCAACGTGGCATCTTCTTGGGAACTGAAGAGACGGGGGAAGGCTTTATATACACTTGTCAGAGCCGAATTGCCAGGCAGACCCCTGACACCTGCTCTTCATCGAGCGTAAAAGAGCGAGAACCAGGCGCAGCTGGGAAGTTCCTTGTTTCCTCTGGCCCCTTCTCCACACCTGTGCGGCCGCCTCGGCAACTCTCTCCGCCTGCACTCTCACTCTTTGTCCCACATTTAAGTCAGAATGGATTTCAGTAGCTCATTTCCAGTCACACTGATTGATTACGTAGAAATACGGACGAGTTTTAATCCATTACTTCAACCGTATTTGTATTTTAAGGCTTTTATTTACATCTGGTTTGGGGGCAAGATCCCTAATCATACAGTCCCCTGACAGGTGGAGAGCTAACTACCTGAAAAACCTCTACCAGGCCCAAGACAGTTGTTTGTTTGTGTATTTATTTGTCGGTGAGTTCATTCGGGGAAGGGGCTCTATCTTACTCAAGTTTTTAATCACAGACCTTATCAAAGTTCCTAGCAAGTAGGAAACACTCAACACACATTTGTTGAATGAAATGAATAAATGAAAGAGGAGAGACAGGATGAACTAGAACCACACAACGGTAGTTTCCTGCCCCTCAAATACTCTCTCGCCCACATACACAGGCACACACACAGGTGCAAGGACACACACAGATGCCATACACACCACACACGCATATGCACAAGTGTGTACACACACAAACACACACACACACACACACGGCTTCCTAAGGATTGGTTCAGCAATAGCTACAAGACCACTGCCTGGAATAGGAGACCACAAGAGATGATAGCCCTTGCCACTGACTTCTCTCAGAGGCAGCCAGAATAGGAATTCCAGCGATCCCCCACCTCCTCTCCCCTCCACTGGCAGGAGTAGGCAGGGCTCCCTGCTGCTTCTCCCAGCCTCAGGGCAGCCCAGCCCCGCTGCTGGCCAGGACGTGCAGGTGTGTGTTTTGTCCTTCTACAGTACTCAGTTCTTGACAGTCAGCACTGAATGTTTTGATAGCCCTTACTTCCGTCATCTCCAATTAAATACCATCACCTCTTCTCTTATCCTCACCTCTGGTAATGGAGTCTCTAACCGATGTTGTGAAAAACCACTATGTCATTAACAGAGGCATTACAGTATCCTTCCCAGTAAAACTAGTAATGTCCCAAATAAATAAAAATAGAATAGTGACAGCTGATGTATTTTAAACCTTTACTACGTGCCAATGCTTTACACTCGATTCCTTGTTTAATCCTCCCAACAATTTATTAAAGTGGGTGTGATTATTATTGTCCCTTTTTTAATCCATGAGAAACTGAGTCTTAGAGGCATTAAATTGCCCACACTCACATAACAGGCAAGATGAGACTAAAATTCATGAAATCTGACAACTAAGTAAATGTTCTTACTACCAGTGTGCCAATTATTCTGAATCTGCCTATTAATATCTATGGTTTCATAGCAGAGAGAATATTGGCTGGGAGTCCAAAGACCACGGTTTGAATCCTGATTTTGTCACAGGTTATTTTGGGCAAGTTCTTTAACCTCTTTGTTTCTTCATTTATAAAGTTAAGATAACAATAAGTAATTTATGAGTTTATTGTAAGAATTAAAAGAGGTAACACATGAGCCAGGCATGAGCTTCTATAATCCCAGCTTTTCAGGAAGCTGAGGCAGAAGGATCACGTAAGCCCAGGAGTTCAAGTCCAGCCTGGACAACATAGTGAGACCCCAGTTTCTTAAGAAGGAAAAAAAAGAGGTAACATACACAAAGCATCTTATTACCATAGTGTCTGGTGCCAAGAAGGGGTCAGTTAATCTCTCCTGCATTTTTCCTACCCTACTGTTTATAGTCCTCATCTATTAACCAGATGTCAGAGAAAAATGCATTAAATTCTCTCTGTGTATACCAAGAAAAGCAGATCGCCTCAACCTGTTGACCAGATTGAACCATCTTAAAACAAGAACAAATATTTCTATCCCAAGGGAAACACAGGGCAGACAGTCTTTGCCGGACACAGAAACACAGGGATGGAAACGCAGTGTTTGTCCTGCACAGACATATCCCTCCCTGCTGGTTACTGACACCCCTTGTAGAGGTTTGTATTCAGCTGATCACTCTTCCTCTTCTCACTTGGATTTGAGGCATTCACACTTCATGAGAATCATCAAAGCTACTAATTCCCCCAATATATCATGTGCCAACTACTGGCATATGATATGTTGAAAGATAATGATTTTTGACTCCTTACAGATATGGTCTAGAACAGCAAATGTTTCCCTTCTGCTTTTTAAGAGCACAGAAATTTTGGGTTAATATAAAATGGCATAAAAAACTCGTATCTACATAGAAGTAGAGTCAAGAATGATTACATCAGATAGTAAAACAATTAAAACAGCTGATACCTATACTTAGGTTTCAATTACTTCTCTGTTTACTGAATAGCAGGTTTTTAATCTAACCTATAGAGCCAACCATCCCAATTCTTAATTTCCAGTTGAGAAGTTTAGACACAATCAGGATTAACACCTGCTGAAATACGATATTGTTTCTTGGCTCAAGAATAGATTGCTTGTGAAATATAATGAGTGAATTTCAGGTATGTAAATGAGAACAGAAATGTCAGTCTATTCAAACTTCTCTTCCCTGGCTGAGATTCTTATTAACTAAATTGGTATATACAACACCCCACTGTATTAAGAATCATAGTTTTTAAGAAATAGTTTTATAATAGAAGTGGTGATCACAAAATGTGTGTATGCACAGCATCTAACCCCATACCCAGCATACGGTAAGCACTCACTAACCAGCAGCTAGTTAATAATACTTGCAGAACTACTGTAAGTGGCAGTAGAAGTATCTATCTCCTGTGTGCCAGGCACTAAATATATTCATTTACATACATTTATAATTTCAAAATAAGCCCTATCCATGGATCAAAAGTTACCATTACCATTTTACAGATGAGAACAGGTTCAATAAGGCATCAAGTTTACTGAATGGTAGAAATGAGTTCTGGAGTCTCGGACTAATGCCAAAGCTCACACATGCTTTGGCCAACAGCAGGCTGTGCCAAGCAGGGTTAACTGGGAAATTAGCAAGGTTGTCTCAGGACTATGCCCACCAGAGACGTGCTCTGTGGGACATCAGAGGAGAACCTGTAACCTGTCCATCTTAGCCTCTGGATCCCCTTCCCTCGTGTCCCTAACATCTCCTTTCTTTCCAATCCTGGGAAAATCTGGCTGAGAAATGGAGAACACTGCGAGGTGAGGGGTTGTGGGGCTGGAAGTGGGGTTTAGACATGGCCCTGGGTATTATTAGAACACGTGCGTTTTCTTGTTAGAGTCAGAATGCCCTGGCATGAGGGGTGCGCGAGTTGCCAAAAGCTAGGAGGACATTTTCCTGTTTGCTATGTGGCTGATGCTCAGATATACAGATCGCTATTCTTTGAAGCCGATCTGCTTTATGTACAGTCGTGCCCTAGTCATTAGCCAACAGGGACTTTGGGAGTAGAGTGTTCTGGGAATACTTCCTGTCAGGTTTTTCCCAGCCTCTCTTTGGAATGCCTCTACAATCCACTTTGTAACTCTGGGGGTGGTCCAATGTGCCCAAAGGGACTCTGCCTTTGTGCTCAAAAGGATTCTCAGCACTCAACCTCAAAAATAGCTCCGGGCTTACTAAGACCTTATTGAAACAGTCCCTGCTTTTTGTTTAAATGTACAAGTCTGACCTGGTCTCTACAAGTCACTCATGAAGAATTACTTTGCTACTTACTTTTTAAATTATATATCACTGTCAGGTACTAATCTGTATGCCTATTTTGGAAACAGGGCAGGCTGCTAAGATTGCTCTATCTGTGTGTGGAACCCCTGAGCCTCTAGGGAGAAACAGAAAAGGGACCTTGGTCTTGACAGCCGGACGCTGGGAGAGTGGGATTCGCGCTCCTGAGCAAAGAGGGGAGGCAAATGCTGCTCTGATTTCCTGCAAGAGCAGGGGTCCCCATGAGGGATCACCCTGCGGGGAAGGCAGCTGAGGGCAGGGTCTGCATGGGGACCCGCACTAGTGAACGCTTTTGAATAAACATCCCACATGATGGGGGCTCAGGTGGCATCTGGTCCAGGCCCACAGGAGCCTTTCTAAATTCCTCACGGGACAATGCTGTAAACTGAAAAGACAGACTCACCCACAATGGAGGACACAGCAGCAGCCATGTGACAACAGCTTTGATTAAAGGGTCAGCACCAAGTATCCAACAAGCTGCCTAGACCCTCTGGGAAAGAGGGGGGGGGTGTCAAATGAAATACTACTGCCACTGTTGCCCAGTGATAGCCACTGGGGGGTGGGGGCCTGGGACATTCAGATTTAGAACAGTAACTATGATATTGGTGAGGACCAGGTGGGCTCCTGTCCCCTCCCTGTCAGCTGCACTTGCTGCCACTGAGTTCCCCAGGAGGCCTCCCTCTCTTCTCAGCTGTGAGTCTCACCCTCCACTGAACTCCGTTTCCATCTCCAAGTTCTTTCCTTCGCTGGTGACGTGCATCACACACTCCGCTGTACATGCTACCAAGGAAATTGGGGCTGCCCCATTCCTGGAATCCTGGCGCTCTCAGGCCTCAGGCATTCCACGAGAGAAGCCTCCTTCTAGACGGTCCCATGAGCACCTCGTTTTGGGTGGTTAGATGTGCGCTGAGAGCTGATTATGTGAAGTGGCGTGGGCAGGGGGAGGCACCCTGGGCAGGAATCAAAGATGAAGGTCCCATCCACAAAGTAGGCAGATTGTCCCGATGTCCAGTGCAAGGGCCTCGAAGAGATAAGGTTGCAGACAGACCAAGGTGGGGTTGGGGGAGTACCGAAACACAGCTCTTAGAAAGATGTCACTGCCCGCAACACCATCACCTCCTCTGGGAGGCATGGATAGAACCAAGTAAATGCGTGAGAGTGCCCTCAGTCCCTTCTAGACTGTTTGCCTTTAATCTCTTTGTAGAGATTAAACACTTGGTGCCCTTGGAGCACCCCAACTGCAGGGGAGAGGGATCCCTTATGACAAAGCGGTGCCTCTCACACCTGAAGAGCAACCTGGAGTCCACAGACTTTCTCAAGCCTTCATTCTGCAGACCGAGGGAGGCAGCTCCGCTCCAGGGCTCTGCAGTCGGAAGGCACATGACACCCCAAGCTGGGAGAAGGGTCTCAGCCCAGCCTCAGCTCCCTCCAAGATCCAGCTGAGCCTCAGCGCCTCTCCTGCCCGAGGGGTAGCCCCGCCTTCACGCCCTGGGGCCCTGAAGATCAGGCCTGCACCCAGTAATCCCCAAGGAGCCACGAAGGAGCTGGAGGAAACTGACCTAAGCAGGTCACACAGTGATATCATTGCAGCCACAGCACCCAACCTGGGTGGAAAGTTGTCAGATGAGAGCACCACGGAAGGAGGGGCTGCAGGTGGGCATCAGGACAGCACCACTTCTGCGATGACATAAAATATCTTCAAATGCTTATTAAGCAAGAGGGCCAGAGGGGCTTTCGTAAATTACAAAAAGTCTTATAAGAGCAAGGGATGGCAAGAGCTGTGTGAAGGCTGAGTGGTGAGTGGTCTGGCTCTTAGGTGCCCCTTTTTTCTGTGCTCCCTGCCCGAAGCTTGCCCTCACCCACTGCTGGACAGTCCTCCACCGGGCCTTCCTATTCACGGTGATTCCTGTGCTTTCCTGCAGCCTTAGCATGGTGGGGGGCCTCTGGCATGAGACGTCTCCATCAATTCTCCAGGAAGTGGTGCTTGTCATTGCAGTTGGGAGACATGACATTCCATTGCTTAAAAAGGCATATGTTTTTCTTGAAGAAATGCTAAATCAAACTAATGTTTGATTTATGTTTTTTCCCCTCAATTCACAGCCCCATCGTTCCATAAATAACATGATGCCTTCAAAGCACACAGACTGTTTTGCAAGGTGGTCTGGGAAGAGACTGCAGACTATGAGGTGGCCTGTGGCTCCGCACTCTGCTGGAAAGTCACAGCCACACAGCTGCCCCCTCCCAGGCCACTCTCCTCTCATGGAGAAAGGTGAGCCCGGCTGCCCTCGGTCTCCCCTGTTCCTGCTAACTCCAAAGAGCTGGGAGTCCCGTGTCCTGTCTTGGAAAAAGCAGGGCCTCTGGAGTCTCCCAGGTCGGCTTCAAATCACAGCTTTGCCGCATAATTGCCCTCTGATCTTGGGAACTTACTCAACTTCTGTAAGCTTCTGTTTTCTTATCAGTGAAAGGGAGATAACAATACCTACCTTGAAGCACTGTTATGATAAAGGAACTGTCGTAAAGTAAATGCCTGCAATAGCTATTATTGTTCAAGTTTTATTATTTCCTCAATTGTTATTGTCCCCACTTACATAATTGAAGTAAAACACTGCTCATTAGCGTGTTCAGGTAACAGAGGATTCAGCTTAAATAGATTTTTGCCTAAATCAAGTCTTTGAGAAGCACCCATTTTCACTTCAGGCCGTGGTGTGTAGAAACTGATTTTCGCTCGTGTTAGAATACATTCCAATGCTAGCAGGTAACTGGGCACTTTGACCATTTAGCGTCTTTCATTGTACAGGTGGGTCGAAGGCATAATGGGCTGTCAAAACAACCAAAACCAAAACAAAACCCTATAAAGTAGCATGCCTTGTTGTAATTTCCTTCTTTATCCTAAAGGAAGGAAGGAAGGGGAAAAGAACAGAGTAAAACCAGATGGTTTTGTAAATTGATGGAGATTTTTGCCACATGTGGCTCCGAGAGACTAAAATAAAAAGGTCATGGAATGGGTCTGCTCTTTGGCAGACAGTGGAGACAAGCACTTCTTAGATGAATGTCCCCCAAATGGGGACAGGCTTCCCAGCAGGGAAAGAAGTCTTCATTGTTATATCTAAACTCACTAGATGAACTGAAGAGATTGTTTTTTGATCTATGGGTATAAGCTGCTATGGGTATAAACCTCGTCATTTCTCATTTCTCCCAATGCAAAGAGAGTTTTTATAAAAACTCTTTCTCTTATTTGCGTATAAAGTACATATTAAGCATCAAGTACTAAAAAAGGAAGTGCTAGGCTGGGTTAATGGCATATTTATTGGTCATCTACTGTACAAAGTGCTTGCACATCTATTATTTATTTTAATCGTCACACTAGCTCTATAGAGCAGGATTGATTATTCCCACTTTGCAGGTAAAGAAACTGAAGTTTGGCAATGTGACTTGGGCAAAGTCACACAGCTTAGGAGAGGCAGAGCTACAGTTCGAACCCAGGTCCTCCAATTTCAAAGTCTATAGTCTTTCCAAAGGCAAATGAGTATAGAAATAACTAATTGTAAAATATTACAATTGAAAGGGGGCAATTGAAGACATATCTTTACTCTAAAGACAAGGAAACTAAAGTCCAGAGAGGCAAAGTGATATGCTTAGGATCACACAGCTTAATGGCAGCAAAGCCAAGTCTAAAATCCAGGATTCGTTCCGCTACTCCTTGGCGACCCTTGAAGGATCTCCCTAAAGAATTAGAAGTTCCCAGGACAGAGTAAAAACTAAGATGCTTCTATTGTTGAGCATGAATGAAAAGCGTGCATGTTTTCTTCTCCTGTCTCTGAGTGAGATCTTATGACGGAATCCATGAACGGCGCTGGGCATGATGGCTCTAAGAGGTCTAGCTTCTGTAACAGATCTAAGCACCACCAACAGAGACTCTGGCTTTAATGCTCCAGTTTCCTCTGAGACCCTTCCCTCTTTCTTATGTCTCTCCTATGTCAATATGACTCTGGCAGGAAGGCATGGAAAGCAACTGCATATTTCTGTTTTAAATTTTAGTTTTGTTCCATTTAAACTGTTCACATGTAAAAAAGGACCAATTGAAAATCATTACAACAGTACCATATTTGAAAGAAAAGTGTAGACGTTAGTAAGAATTGTGAGAACACTTACAAGCCTCTAAGTTAATGTCTCTAAGCATCTTATATTTTGGTGCTAGCTCATGGGCACAGTGTGCATCACGGTTAAGCCCAAAGGCAGTGAGTGGAGTGAGATGCCTGCATGACAATCCTTGCCCTGCCATTTGCTGGCAAGTTTCTTGCACTCCCTAATCCTCAATTTCTCATCTATTAAGTGGAGGGTAGTAAGAACTACGGTAGATACTACTAGTTTCCTTTCTAATAACCATTCTTCCCTTCTTCTTTGCTAATAGAGCCCTGATTTTATTTGGGATGGCAGTATGGCCAGTTGGAAGAATATATATTTCTGGACCACCCTTGCAACTCTGGATAGCAAATGAGGTATAATTGGAAGTCACCATATGGGGGTCCCAAAATTCCCCTAAAAAAGATTACTTATCTGAAAAATGTTCCGTTGTTGCTCTTTCCCCAATTCCTCTTTCCTCCTGTCTAGAACTCAGATATGGTGGCTGGAACTCCAGCAGCCATCTTAGATCATGAGGCTAGAAGTCCTGTAGTGAAGGGTGGTGGAAGAGAAAGATAGAAGAAACCTGGATCCATGACAACTGAAAGTCAGCTTACCAGTCACCCACACCAGGACTTCTTTTACATAAAAGATAAGTACATCTTTATCTTAACACACTTATTTGGACTTACCTGTAATAACAGTCAAACTCAATGCTGATTGAAGTACCTACATCAAAGATCATCATAATAGAAACAAATAATTCATACAAAACACGTTATAGTGCCTGGCATTTAGTAAGAACCCAATAAACATTAGTTGCTGCTACTGCTATTACAAATATTCTACTACTATGCGTAGTACTATACCACCATTATTGTTATGTCTTATCTTCCTCATGCTTTGGATGTAAGTTCCTTGAGAGCAAACCTTACATCTTACTCCTATTTGTGTCCCCTGGAGGCCTGCCACTGTGCCCTGCATATAGTTTCAAAATAAAGCATCTTCTTAATTTTTTTTTTAATAAAATCCGCTAAAAGGTGTCAAACTTATCAATCATTGATAACAAAACCTGGAGAAATGGTTCCAATTTTTACACAGGACTCTGTATTTCCTAATTCTTGTTTTATAGTTGTATTATTTTATTTATATGTAAATTAGAAACCAGTTTTGTCAAGGTGTGTTTTAATAAAGGATTACCTGGCAAGTGCCATCACACACTTCTAACGGTCTTCATATTACTTCAGCTGTCCTGTACTGAACACTCACTTTGAGCTCAGCTCCAGGCTAAGCATTTTATGTGTTTTGTCTGAATTAATCCCTAACAACAATCCTGTGCGAGAGGTATGATTACCTCCATTCCTTATTGTAGGCTTAGAATCTAGGAGGAAATACTGTAGTCTAATGACTGTCAGCTTTTCAAACTCAAGGCAAATTATAGAAAATTTTCCTTGAGGGATTTGAGCCTATAGAAAACTCACAGAAGTTTTGCTGTATTCTGTGTTTATTTCCTTTTTCAGAGATTCATTTAGGGAAGAAACAAAGTCTTCAAAAAAGAGAAGAAGGCTTAATTTTTTAAACACCTTTATCGAGGTATAATTAATGTACAAAAACATTACACATATTTAATGTATACAATCTGATGATTTTGGAAGAAGAGCTTTGCCTCCCTCTTCCTCTAAAATAATCTTCATTTCTAACAAATGGTGGTCTTAATCACTTATTAGAAACAAACTGAAGTTTTAAAGGTCCATAGAAAGTTTACATTTGAGTAAAGGTTTTTTTTCCCACAAAAGGGAAATTTTCATTGGTACCTGGGGGAAGCATAAATTGAGGAAGTCTTTGTAAAAATGCCTTCCTTTCCCCCTCCATTTTCTTGCAAGATCTCATCACTTCCCAGGCCTGCTGGCAGATCCTTTACCTTGCTTTACCTGTCAGGAGGATGGAATCCACTCTCTGACCCTTAGAACTCACACCCTTCCACTGCATACCTGATCCTTTCCATGTGTTTAATTCACAAACATGCTTTGTCTTTCATCCCAGTTCTAATGTGTTAATTTCTATGCAATAAGTTTGAGGAATATTGATTTTACATGTCAAGTTAAATGCATACGAATGAGAAGGTACCCTGATTATGACACTGACATAGTCATGAATTTGTTTAGGGCATGCAGAACCAGTTAATGCCACAAAAGCTGCCCTGTGGACCTATTTTACACAGTCTTTTGGTTCAACTGGGCATTGTTTTTTGAAGCCACATTGAAATCAAAGTGTTTTCCCAGGCTCTTGGAGTGCC
Organism: Lepilemur ruficaudatus; assembly: GCA_963574885.1. Lineage (NCBI taxonomy): Eukaryota > Metazoa > Chordata > Mammalia > Primates > Lepilemuridae > Lepilemur > Lepilemur ruficaudatus. The sequence continues at coordinate 11,211 of CAUYRT010058874.1, forward strand.
CGGGTCAAGAATGCTGACAATCTGCTGTCAGGGAGAGAGGCTGTCAGCATTGCCCCCTATCAAGCCCTCCCAGTCATCACTTGCACAAGAACAAGCAGGCAACCCACTGCCTTGTGACAAGCACTGTGACTCCGGGAGGGAGCCAAGTACTATGAATGAAATCCTGCAAAAGGTCATTTTATGGAAGAGGAAATACTGGCGTCACTGGGAGTGCATACATAATTTTGACTAAAAAATCTGGTTACTGGATGCCAGAGTACATTTACTGACCAGAGATCGCTCTCCTTTTTATTTCCCATCCTCTCATTAAAACGTATTACAAATCCTGAAATCTTCTCCAAGTTGAACTCTTAATTCAAAGGAGCACATGAGAAAACACTGGCTGCTTGGGGGTTTTTAATGTCTTAGGTAGGTCAAAAACCTGTAATTTAGGATTTAATTTGGGGCTATGTGAATTCCATTCAGCTAGTTCTCTAGAAGGGCAGCAACAAGTTTTATCACCCCACCTATTAGGATCTCACGTATGCCCATAGATCCTCTACATTCAACAAACCTTTTTCAGGAAATATTTCTCCTGACACCTACACAAGCCATGAAAGCCAGTCAGCAACCTTCTCAAGTAACTGTGTAAACATTCAAATCACTTCAACGTTTTTCAACTCCACAGATAATTTCAAGACCTTGGGGGTGACTAGCAACACTGGAAACATTCCATGAATAGTTTAGGAGTCATAAGATAAAATAAATTCCAAATAGCTTTTTAACCCAGTTTCTAAAAAAAATTATTTTCAATGAATATCTTTAAAAGGAAAATATTCTAACAACCACATTTTAAAGTAAGATCATTTCAAAATATATGTGTTTTCTTTTATGAATTTGCCTCTTGCTTGAGGTTTTTGTTAATTCATGTAGATTATATTTGAAAATGCTAAATCACAATTCATTTTTAAAAACTGTAGAATTTTTAAACAATTTATTTTCAATCTCTGTAAAGCTCTTAAGAAGACTTTATGTCATTAAAATAGTAATTTCTACTTTTGGGGGGAGAAGATGTGATGAATCTTTTTATCTGAATGCTGAAAAAATTATGAATGATGTCTGAGTTCTTCAAGTGATTATTTGCAAGAATAACAACACCTCATATTTATGTAAATTGTCCTCCAAGACGTACAAATAGTGGTACAGTGGAAAGAGTATTAATTGAGAATCGAGGAGGCTGGCACGGTGGCTCACGCCTATAATCCTAGCACTTTGGGAGGCCAAGTCGGGAGAATTGCTTGAGGCTAGGAGTTTGAGACCAGCCTGAGCAAGAGCAAGACCCCGTCTCTAAAAAACATGGAAAAATTAGCCGGGCCTGGTGGTCGTTGTGGTGCTCCGCCTATAGCCCCAGCTACTCAGGAGACTGAGGCAGGAGGATCTCTTGAGCCCAGGAGTTTGAAGTTGCAGCAAGCTATGATGACGCCACTACACTCTAGCCAGGGCAACAGAGGGAGACTTTGTCTCAAACAAAAACAAAAAGCTTTATAATTAAAAATCAGGGTGTGGGGAGTTTAAAAAAAAAAGAATCAAGGGAGATGGATTTGGGGCAATTTGACAATTATTCCATAGTGAGCCAGTGCATTGTGGCAAAGATCAAATTCTTTCTCACGCCTGCAAATTCAATCCATATACCAATATCCACCTTAAGAGTCTCTTTTTTAGTCAGAAACTAACAGTAAGTCACTGAATTGTCCTCCCACTGAACTAGAGCCATTCCTCCAGTGGTGATTGAAACATGGCTGCAGGAAATTACAAAGGGACCTGGCATCACCACAGACCACTGCTTTGTAATAGGTGTTCAGGCAGGGTAGGACAAACCCTCAGAGCAGGGCGAGCAAAGTTCCGAGGAAGCTAACTCTGTCCAGTGCTGTTGCAAACACTTAGAGGTCAGTTTCCACACCAAAAAATTGACCAGCTGTCTTCATGGGCCATGAAGGCTAATAGCAAGAAGAGCAAAAAAATAGATACATGTGTGTATGTATATATGTACATATGTGTATACACACATACACATACATACACACACATACATACACATACTCACACACAAAAATACATGTATTGGGGGGTATTTGGAAAGATTATTAAAGGCAGCTGTTTACCAACTGCAGTCAAGCTTTGTAGAAATGAATATTTCTACAAAAACCAAAAAAAGACAACGTGCCTAAAACTCTTACAAGTTTGGCTTCCTTGGCTGTGATTTGTCACAAAGCCGGTCTACAGTTTTGAGGTGATGAGTCAGCCATGAGAGGGTACCAGAAGTCCCCACCCTTTTTAAGCACCAGGGACCAGTTTCACGACAGGCAATTTTTCCACGGACAGGTGGTGGGGGGTGCGCTCAGGCGGTGATCCCAGCGATGGGGGGCGGCTGTAGATACAGAGGAAGCTTCACTCGCCCTCCAACACTCACTCATTCTCTCGCTGCTCACCTCCTGCTGTGCGCCCCCGACCACCAAGTTTCTTGGAAGACAATTTTTCCACAGACCGGGATGGGGGCGCGGTGGAGCTCCGTGTCCCGGTCTCTAACAGGCGGTGGAACGGAGTTGGAGACTGCAGGGTAAGCCACACTACTGGCTAGAATCTACTACAGCAAAGTTCAAAATACTTGCAAAATTACTGAAGTGGTGGCTTCTGTAGGAACTGAACTGTATGAGCTATCAGCTTCAGGAGAAAGCCAGTGAAGGATGGTGAATAATTAAAACTTTGAAACTCCCAAGAGTCATTTCCTGTTTCCTTCTGTCCTATAGTTGAAAACTTATTTATCAGTTGCTTTGGAAGCACAGGATGTCTGGTCTTTGAGGACGGTAGTACAGTATTTGCTCACTCTATTATAAATGACTTTGGCAGGGCTTGAGAGTATACAACGTAACCACACTGACTATTTTTCCAACTTTTCCTTTCCGGAGTTTAACTAAACATTAAATGCATCAGGTGAATGCCCTGGCAGGAAGCAAGCCATTCTCACACCTATTCTATCTCCGAAGCAGTCAATTCTGATGACGTATCAAGGGATAACAAAGTGGACCTCTCTGTCCTCAGGCCCTGACAAGCCCTTCATGATAAAATCAGATTCTGAATAACCTTCAAACCAATGAGACTTACCTACAGCAACAGTCCATTCCAGATCATCTAAATTTCCAAAGTCTTCTGGCCCCCACTGGCACCATCTTTGATAACAAGACCCACTCTGTAGGCAAGTAAGGCTAGAGAACACTCTAGAATACTCACACCAAGACAGTTATTTGATTATGGCCTTTCTATGTAGTTAGTTGGTGAGGGGTTCCCACCAGGTCTTTGAGAAAAAAAGCAAGTAAGAGTATTTTGCTGAATAGATTCACATGGCCAATGGGTTCATCATTCAGGTTTTTCTCTATCAATAATTCCTATATAATTGCAATGTTGTGTTGATATGATTCCTTTCACTTTAACAAAAATATAAATTTGACTCAAATTCCACAAAAAAACTAGGAATTACTTGATGCTATTTTTTTCAGTTGCAGTAACATCCTATTTCTTAAAACCAAATTATTGGATTGGAATACACATATGTGTACGAATATGCAATATCTAATTCCTCTTAAAATAGTATCCAGATAATTATAGTGTTTTCATTTAGACAATGCTTTGCTGAAAATAAAGTGGTTAAGTGGTGGCTGTGGGACTTGAATTTGTGTAGATTTCACTGACACTTCAGAGTATGTTCATAATAGCTATTATTCCCACCTACAAATAAGCAGATTAACACTCAGAGAGATTAACTGAGCTGCTTGATGTCACAAAATTAAGGAGAGTCAGAACTAGAATCCTAGTCCATGCTTTTATCAATATGATGTATGCATGAGGATGTTAATTGCAGCAGTATTGACAACAGCATAAAAACAGAAAATCACTAGACAGCAATAGGCAAATGAATGAAATAATATAACAACTCTATGGTATATTATGCTGTCATTAAAATATGACTTTAAATAATAATAATACTAAGGATAATAGCTACTATTTATTGAATGCTTACTTCGTGACAGGGACAGCAACAGTCCTTTACGTGAACTATCTGATTTTGATTTCACAACTCCATGAGACAGGTACTATCATTGTCCGCACTATACACATGAAAACCAGGCTAAAATAAATTAAATCACTTGCCCAAAGCAACTCTGTTAATAAGAACAAGACTGTCTGACTCTAAAGCAGGCTTTCTCAATCTTGGCATGGTTGACATTTTGGGCTGGATAATTCTTTCTTGGAGGGGGGGGCCTCTCCTGTGCATTGTAGGATATTTAGCAGCATCCCTGGCCTCTACTCACCAGTTGCAAAAACCAAAAATGTCTAAAAACATTGCTAAATGTCTCCTGGGGGACAAAATTGCTTCAGATTGAGAGCCACTACCTTAAAAATTAGGCTTAACCATTATGCTATCTATATACTCCCCTCCCAACACCATGAACCTTCCTACAGAAACTTGGTGGTGAAACATTTTATATATATACATATATATATATATATGATGGTCATAGACAGGATTCTTTGAGATACAGGTTCTGACACTTTGAGATTTGACTGCAGGAGGTTAGTGGAGAGGAGGGAGTTTCCCCTCACCCCCAGCACTGTTTTTGGCAACCTCACCTATGAGGAAGCAAGGGAAATACGACTGGGCAGAGAGAGAGTTAAACTACAATGCCAATTCTTTATTGAGAGAGGCTTCAGCCAATTTCATAAGGAGCTCTGGAGAGGTGACAGCCCTTTACAGTTGTCCTGACTTGAGACAGCAGGGCCTGGCCTTCATGCACTCCCCATAGACCCATCATTGGATGTGGGCTCCCTTCAAGCTAGCGATGTGTTCTAGGGCAAGATGACTCCCCAGGGAAAGGACTAGCTGAACGCATGAGAGCCACTAACACTGCCACACCTGGAGACTGTCCTGAGGTAGCAATCTGCGTAGAGCAAGTACCACAGCTACATATGTGAGTATTTTCACTGTGTAATTTGTAAGTAACTTAAAGCACATGAACATGTGGACCAAGACTGAAAGGTAATAAGCAAATGAAAATGGTCATTAAAATGGTAGTACTATAATGTATTTTTCTATTTTTGCAAAGTTGAATACAAGGATGTGGTCAACATATTGTTCTTAGCATTTAAAAAGAAGCACTGAGACCTCAGAAAACACAATTTATAGCTTCAAAATATATGTTACATATTCATATGACTATAATGATTCCCAAGCCTATTCATTTGTCCTAAAACGTAGAGAGCTTCCTTTCGTACCCATGCCAGGCATTGTTCTGTTCTAAGCACTTTCATGTATACTAATTTATTAAATCTCCTCAATAACTCTAAGGTAAGTACCTTTATTAACTCCATTTACAGAGGAGGAAATTGGTTTCCAAGAGTTTAAGTAATTCAAGATCTACACAGCTAATAAGTGGTAGAACTGGGTACATTGAACCCATGTACAATGACTCTCAAATCCTGGCTTTTACCAACACTGTGTTACCACCTACTATATACAGTTATTTCACACAGTACCCCTGAAGTCTCCTCACAATGGCAGTAATCTGTCTTATCAGCTTTCCTTTCTTTAAAAAAAAAAAAAAAAAAAAAAGACTAATAAAGCTGTCAATGCAAGACTATGCAAAGGGATAAAAAAATTGTCTTCAAATTTCCTATTTTAAAGTCTTTTGGTATTTAAAGGCTTTTGGATGCCAATGGAGATTGTAAAAATAAAGTTATGCTATTTTTCTTTAAAGAATCAAGTCCCTCTTCTGCTTTTAACACAAAACAGGAAGTTTTATAAATACCTGTTTGAAGGATGATTTTCACAGGGTCAAAGCTGTACCCTCCCAAGAGACCTAAGAGAACTAGACTCTCTCTAGGACTCAAGAGGCAATTGCCTTTGAGCTAATTCTCTGGGGACCATTTCTGGTTACCTGGGGAACTATGGAAAATTCAACTCTAATTCATTAGCATTCTGGAAGCTAATTCTTTCACCAGTAGATCTGAGTGAATTTCTATACTCAAAAGTCCCAGTTAATTTTTTAAAAATGAATCTCCAACCACAAAAAATGGTCTTTTTCTTCCCAGAATGGCCAAACCCTTTAGAATCTTTGTTCCACAGGGACACACAGTATGCATGTCCATTGAACAAGGCCTTCAAAAGTTCCATAGGTTGGTTGTCTCAATAGATACTTTATTTGAAATGGAATGCATTTTGAAAATATGAAAAATAAATCACATTTCTCCAAAATCATTTAAGAGACATATTTACACAAATTTTGACCACGCTACTAAGCTCATGAAGGTGATGGTTTGTAAAGCATTTGGTACATGGTGATGCTTGCTTTACAGAAGATGGTATTTGCATATTCTTTAAGCAGAAGGCAGATCTTGGAATGTAACAGACAATAGTTTTATGTTTCTTCTTAAAATACAATGGTCTGGAAGGATTACTTATTATTAAATCTGCTTCCTCACTCCCCAGACTATCACCAGCAGGTCAGGGGCAGAGCAGTGGGGAGTAGGTCTCACCAGCTTTTATGCAGATGCTTCTAAGGACAGAGTCCTTCTGCTTCCTTCTTTGGACAATAATGCCTTTTCTAAGAAAACCCTGTTGGATCCTGCATTCCACTTGGCAAATGCCCTGCCAACAGTCACAGATCACTCTGTCACCCAATCTTATGTAAATCTAGGTTGGCTCTTCAACATCGCAGGTCAAAAACTACCCTTCAAAACTGTGTCAAGAATTTAGGGAATAGTTCTTAAAAGCCTATCTAACACACTTCCGCAATTAACACATCTTAGGTTGCTTTAGATAAATAGGTGTGATTCTCTTGAATCACTGATGGATTCAATACCATGAACTATAATTTCCAAATTTAAAATGTATTCTGCTGAGGATATTTTATTAAAGCAAAAACCAATTAGTTTGACACAAAAAAAGAAAAAAATGAATGTTCACAGGCCTATCCTCATCCTACAAAGCTCTGTTCTAAAGGGTTGCTCTGGGTCAAGTCTTAGACCTCTCTTCTAAGCCTCCTACTGAACATAATATCGTTAGCACCCAGAGCCAAGCTAAACCACACAACTTTCCCTAGAGACGGAAAGCAAATGATGTGCTTGAACTCATACACTTGCAGCAAACTTATTCAGTGTCAGATTTAAAATTAGGACTCTTTAAGAGAAATAGGGAGTGAAGCAAAAAAAAAAAAAAAAAAGAGTTAAAATAGGCCTTTCAACTTAAGCCAGATCTGACAGTTTTTACATGTTTGAGAAACACCTTTAAGCAATGTGTTGTAGGGTTTTGGCTTTTTAAAATGACCATTGGAAAAAATATATGAAGTGAAATTATAAAGTTAGCTTAATTTCTACATGATTAGAGAAGCTAGCCTGCTCAATGAGGAAAATGTTCATTTACAAAAGGCTCCTTATAGACATTTACTCTCCGACCTCAGCACTTCCTGTAGAGTATACACAGATCTAAATGGATTTCCACTAAGGAAGTTTAAAGACCTTTGTCATGACGCTTACTTGGCCTATCCCAGAATCAGTTGTTCTCAGGGAATGACATGAGAACAAGTGAAGAAAGGACTTGGTGGGGCAACAGCAACCACCTTCTAGGTGCTGGGGAGTTACACATTGTGTCCTTCTTTCATTCATTTGTCCCAACAAATAGTCATTGAGCTGACTGTGTATAAGGCTCGGTGCCAACACAAATTCAAGGACAAAAGTTCAATTTCCAGGTGGAACATTCCTCTTAATTTTTCAACTTTTTACATTTTATATTTATTCCAGGGGTGAGTTTTCTCTTGGCCTTGCCCTTTGCTTCTTCTTTTTCTTGGGTTAAAAGAAGTATTTTTACCTTTTTCCATGAAGCTGATTTGTCAGGCCTCAAAATACTTTAGGTGGTGTGTATCATGTTCTTACAGGTAGATTAGACTACTGAGACACTAAATGATGTGCATTTGTTTAGTCTTGTTGAGCAAGTTTGTTCTTTGCTCTGGAAAAATTATTAAACCATAAAAATTTCAAAGTGTCAAAACAATTCAAAAAATCCTACTTCTTTCCGATTTCTAAGATTTCACAGTTCAATGCTAAGAGGGGTTCAGACTAGAATGCCATAAAGAGGGTCAAATCAACATAAATATCACAGCAGACCAAGGAACAAGGAACAAGGGCTACAGAAAGACTTTAGAAAACATGATTCTAGTGGCCCTATTAAGAACCATAGCCACTGTAGGGAAAAAAAAAAAAATCCAGCAGCCAAGAGGGAGCCCGGGCCTAGGTAGCAATGACATTACCTAGCCCTCTAGGTAGGCTAACACCATACAAATGCCTTTTGACAACCTACACAAATCTTAACTTTTGAAGTATTTAGTATGGACTTTATTTTTTCATATCATAAGAATTTAAAAGAAAAGCCCTCCATTTGGAAAAAGTTGTAGTTTAATTGGGGTTAAGATCTTCATGTATTAAAACTATGAACCAAACCTGATTTAAGAAATCTTTAGATCTGGCTCTCTGATCTGAGCTGTCGTGTGTGTGTGTGTGTGTGTGTGTGTGTGTGTGTGTGTGTGTGTAAAGAGTTTTTAAACCTTGGCAGCATATTTTTACAACCTAAACAGCCACTGGAAGTGGGAGTCCACTTAAGTTTTGTTTGCCATTTGCTTAAGTTTTAACTTTCCCTGCAGCTTTTTGGATACAAGTTATCATCTCAAAATCTCATCATTTAAATATTGCACTAAAAAGTAATTTGACCTTGAAACTCCTTTCTAAATGGGAGAATAAAGACAGCTCTAGCATGCAATTCTATTTTCATTTCTTGACTACATAACTTAGCAGTGGTCTAGTACTGACCATTCCAATTTAAATGCTGGAAAAATACTGACCAAGACTTTGTGAAAAAGATAATGGAAAACACAGACCAGTTAGTAAGTAAAGCCACGCAGATAGGAAGTGATTTTCAGCCCCAAGAGGATGTGGTATCATCTATGGCTCTTTTTAAACTTAAGCAGCATCTGCCCTTGTGGATTTTGACCATCCTTTTGATTTGACACAGAAGAGGGTTTGTTCTACCTTTAAAAGAGCATCCTCTTTTTTTCCCTCACAGACTCCTGAACAAGCGGCTGCCAAAACAAGACTGGGGTTGTTTTCTTACTGAAAATCCAGTGTTTATCCAGTCCTTTCCTTTTCAACTTCTGAGTTTAGCTAACCTAACAACAAAATACATAACCCTCAAATGTCTCACAGAGCAATAAAAAGCAAAACAGTTCGTTTCTCTGATCAACATCATTGCAGTATGAAAACAAAGTTATGACTCCTATCTTAGAGATATTTACAAACTGTACTTTCAACAATGAGATTCTTTAGTGTGCTTCTAGAACAAAGTAAAAGGATCATAAAATGTGTTCAGGTCAAGTGGGCAAAGTTCTAGAAGGGTACTCTAATCCGGACAGGGGCACAAATACTCTCTCAAACAAGTCAAATGATTCTCTTTTTTCCCCATGACATTTTTGAAATAAAACATCTAATGCATTCATATTCATAAATGAATAAAAAGGACTCTTCTTATTAAACCCTTCACACACAGATGATATAAGCAAGGTTCTTCCTACAGTAGACCCAGCCCTACAGCATATTCAAGATACGATCATTCTGTCATCAGTTGGGTTATGTTTTGAATATTTTGAAATCAGATATCATTACTACTGATTTCCTTTTAGAAAAGCAATATCTTGAGCATTAGATTTTTGTAATTACACAATTCTGAACTTTTAGCTTTCTTTAAACTTCTACTCTATACAAACTATATGTCTAAGGGGAAAAAAACTCAAAAAAAATGTAATGTCAGAGTTTAATTTCAACCACCTGGCATAACAATGAAAAGTGTCAGACCTTCTGAAAATGCCCTAGGAAAAATGAATGGATTCTTAATGTTTTCCCTCCACAACCCTTTCTCTTTTTTCGTTTCCAAGATTAGGACTTACTAGGGAATAGGTTTTTGAAAATAAAGTTTCCGTTTTGGAAAATGGCCTACATTCAGAAATGTCTTAGAACAAGCATTTAAAAAAAACTAATAAATAATCATAAATCAAAATACATTAAAATAAAATTACAGTACATCATCGCTCCTAGAAGGTCCACCATACTAGAAGATCCTTTCAAAGGTTCATAAATAAAGTCTTCTTGACTTGAAGTCGTTTCCTGCATCATGATGAAGAGTACGCAGAAAACTAAGAAGAACCACAAGTTTTCAGCAGGGTGATGTCCAAACTACATGATCTGGTACGGGGTGGGGAGACTGTTTTGTTTTTGATCCAAGTAAAGACAATAGAAATACGCTCGTCCCACTTCCTCAAGTCCTCAAAACCTGTAAAGAAATGACACCAAATGAAGTAGGTGGTTCAGAATCCTCCAAGACCCAGTTCTCTTTGGGACAATCCGGCGGACAAAGCGCGCACGGAAAGAAACCAGGATCGCTCCCTCAAGCACCCAGACACACAGCCAAGGGGCGCCGGGGTGCGCACCACTGGACAAGGGCGGTCAGGGCGCGGAGGCAATCTGGGAGGCCTCTCTGCTTGGCCCGAGTTTCCCCATCCTCCCCTCTCTGCCCGGGCTCTCCTGGCTCCAGTTTGCTTCTCTTCTTTCCACTTTCCCAGGAACTTGGACTGACTTCTCCTAAGTGCCGAACCCGTGAAAAAGCTTCCTACTCCCAACAATCCCGCGACCCCCGGAGCCGAGTTGCCGGGACCTTACCTTGTCCGGCCCGGATGCTGCCCCCTTCAGGCAGAGTTGGAGGTGCTGCGGAGAAGCCGGTGGCCGTGCGGTTGAGTGTGCGGTTGTTGGTGCGGGTGCGGTAGTTGGAGAGCGTGCGGATGCGGGTGGGGGTGCGGGTGAGAGTGCGGATGTGGATGCGCATACGGGTGGAGCTGCTGGGGCTGAGGCTTGGGTTGGGGCTGGGGCTGGGGCTGGGGCTGAGGTTGGGGCTGAGGCTGAGGCTGGGGCTGGGACGGGGGCTGGAGCTGCGGCTGCGGTTGCGGCTGCGTCTGCGGGGGCTGCTGCTGGACCAGGTGCTGCTGCTTCTGCCGCGTGGACTTGACCGCCAGGATGGCCTGACGATTCTTGTACTGCACCATCTGCAGCGTGATCTCGGCGTTCCAGCCCTGATCCTGTGGGCACCGAAAGTCGATCTCTTTGCCCTCAGCCATCACCACAGTGAAGTACATATACTTGCCCTTGCGCTCCACGCAGTCCACGGTCTTCATGTTGGAAAAGTGCAATTCCTTGAGCTTGACCGGTGGCTCGAGGCCGGCGACGGCGGGGCCGCCGGGTTGGGACGGCTCGACCGGTCCCTGCCCAGGCTGCTGCTGCTGCTGCTGCTGGTGTTGCAGCTGCTTGGGCGGGATGAGCAGCAGCCCCTCCTCGGTGAGGATGCAGCACTTTTTCTTCCAGAGCTGCAGCAACCCATCGCTGCGCTTTTCCAGCACGCCCTCCTTCAGCGCCTTGCAGCCGCTGCTCTCCAACATTCTCCCAGCATAGAGGGGACCGCCGCTTGGCTCGGCCTCAACGCTTCCAGCCGCTCGGGCCGGGGGCAGCAGCAACAGCCGCGCGCCGTCCTCGCCCCAGCGGCTCGCACGGCCGCCTGCCCGGAGCGCGCAGAGGAGGCTAACCCGCAGGAGGCAGAGCGGCGGCGGCGGCTCCGGGTCCGGGCAGAGGGGCAGCCGCGTCCTGATGCGCCGCCACAAGGTCCCGGAGCTGCGAGCCGCTGGGCCTCTGCCGTCCTCTTGCGAGCGCTCACTGAAGGGCACTGGCCGGGCCCCCTCGCGGCGCTTTTGAATGGGCCATCTTCCCCACCCCCGAGTGACACCCAGCGGAAAAGGCGGCTCCTGGCGCCCGAACCGCGGGGGAAAGCCCAGCTCCGAAAGGCTCTCGGTCGCCGGCGCACGCCTCATTAACTTGGGCCCTTTCCAAAGCCGGCTGCGTCCACGCCCCCCGCGTCCCTTGCTCCGCCTCTCGCCGCCCACTTGCTTCCGTGCTCCTTCCCTGGGAAGGCGGCTGGAACCCGAGCCCCGGAAACTCCTCTCCTCCACCCAGGGCGATCGCCAAGGAAGCCCCTGCTGCCCGGCGACGAATGCCGACGCCCAGAGGGCGCTGAGAGGCCATCCCCACCGTCCCGCCTCTCCCCGTCTGGCGGGGCTCTCTGCTAACAGTCTCGGAAAGTGAGGATGGGCTGCGAAGGAGGGTAAACTACCAGGCAATGCCTGGAACACAAAGCTGTCTCTCTGCCCTCGGGAACTAGCCCTAGAGATTCCCGCTGGGCTCCGAGACCCAGCAGAGCCAGTGTCCTGGCTTGGGCGAGCAGGGAGGCTGGGAAAGAGGCTCACGAGCCGCGGAACTGTGCCTCTCCTGGAGACCTATGTAAACATCTCAGTGCACAAAGGTTGAGAGGACATCGTGTCTTCACACGCACATTAGCTCTTGGTCATTAAATAGCTCCTCTTGGAGTAAAGAAAGCGATTGTTAAAGCAATAGCGCTACTGTCAGTTTGGAAGGAGTGGAGAAAGGTGGACCCACTTCAGGTGGCATATTGCCGCCTTTTTCTTGACCCCAACTGCAGGTGCTAGCCTATCTTCTCCACCCACAACAGCTCTCCGGCTTACAGCCTGCAACATCTCTTAAAACAGTAACTCAACTACAAACTGGGGGAATGTCCGGTACTAAGAGATCCACCCTTCAAGACAGGGCTCCAAACAGCTGGTCGGCCTCTGCTGGTGCCTCTCTGCAAACAACCTAGCCAGATTTCTGTTTTGGAATCTCATTTATCTGTGACCTGGGGAAGGTAATTGCTACTCGCCCCCAGCTCCCTCCTACTCCTACATTTAGACAATTTCTATAGAAGCTGCTTTATGGAAGGCAGAATAAAGAGCATAAACTGAGACCTACCCTCCTGGTAGGGAAATTCACCCATTAAGTAAACCGAGAGCCCAACTATGTACAAACCCTGATGAGGATACAGAGAAGAATCAAACGAAGAAACAAACCAGGGGTGGACAAGTCAGAGTTGGCCAAGGTAAGAGGAAAGGTTGCTGCTGTGACCAAAGTGGAAGGAAGGAGAATTGTATGGCTAGAGCCGAGAATTCAAGAGGGGAAGACAAAGTCAGAGATGAGCTTGGAGAGCAGAGCAAGAGTTAAATCCTTTGTGTGTCATGTTAAGAAATTCAACCTTAATGCCAAAGCAATCGGAACAAAGGATAATTTAAACACAGGAGGGTCCAGATTCTTAATCTAAGGAACACTATCTGATTAAATTGGACAATTCCAGCAATCATGACTCCCGCTACTAAACCGCACTTGACCAAATCTCAGAGCCTTCACATTGCTAATGTATTAGCAGTCATTTCAGGAGAAAGGCAATTAAAATTTTGTAAGTTTTTAGTAAAATTATGCTTAAAAAATATTTACAATTCTGTATACCAATGACAAACACTACTACACCAAACATCAGTTTGTTTCTTTCCCTGCCTTTGTAGGACAAGTGAACATTCCAGAGAATTTCTACACGACCAGCTGTTCATCCTTTTAACAGAATGGCATTCTTCAGCTCATCTGGAAAGTATAATTCCTTCAAGTCTGTTAATTCAGAGTTTTTGAGGGCAGGTGTAGTTGGGAAAGATATTTCATATGGAAAAACACAAACCTGATAGGTAAAAAATGAGATATAATCTAGAAGCACAGGTCATTTTTGTGGGAGAAAAAATGTTTGTTACCTAATCCTCTGCTGTTTATCAGGATGCAACAAATGTATTCTTTTCTAACTTATTCAAAAATATCTGAACATACAGCCAGCACAATTTTCAAAAGCACCCATTTAATTAAAACTAGAGACTTTAAAACTCAGAATTTCCAGTTGGGTATTTCATGACAATTTAATAATTTTGTGAGCAGCTCAGAAGTCTACAATGTGCCCTTACTGGCCACAGTACATTATTGGAAATTTTAGTATTATAAGAATCTCATAGATTGAGGACAACTTTGCTCTTAATTTGTCACCACCAACTCACTAAAATGGCCATATTTGCCCTTTAGGACAATGAAATAAATTCACAAGAAATGCATTACAGGAATTAACTGTTCAAAAAAACTTAGGCTGTATAATGAAAACCTACAAATGTCACTTAAAAGTTACTAAAGCTTAGAAAACTAGCTGACAAAAATCATTGCTTTGGTAAACAAATTTGAAATGGCTAATTAAAACTGCATTTTGCAACTGGCAATATTAAGTTGTCTACCAGCAGCATAGGACAGTGGTTCATTTTCCTTCTCTTGGATAAAGTTCTTCACTTGGCTTCAAGTACATCACTTAAGTTTTGGGCTCCTCCTCTCCTCCCCAGTCTTTTAATGTTGGAGTGCCCCAAATCTGAGTCATTGGTTCTCTTCTTTATCTACACTCACTCCCTTGTTCATGTCATCCAGTCTCATCATTTTTAGTAACATCTATATGCCAAAGACTCCCAAACTTATACCCCCAACTTATATCCAACTGCTTATTACCAAAGAATAAACCACTAAAGTTAAAAAATAAAAAACATGCCAGGCAAGGAAACACTTACTAGTAAGGACATTCACTTGAATAGCTCACTAGAGAGAAAAAGTCTGAGGGGATTTTAGGTCATTGGAAGCAGGGTTCATACAGATTTTGCCAATTAAAAAAAAAAAAAAAGCACCCTGACTAGGATAGAGGACCATAGGTTTCTACAGTGAATTAAAACAAATTCCTGGATAAAACTGTTTCAATAAGGGCCTGGAGTGCCAGAATCACTTAGAGTTCATAGTTTTTTAATAACTTTGGATTAGAATGGCTATAGTTGAAAAATAGCCTTCAGTTTTGATATATTCCAGGCCAGTGCTATAAGAGGAAAATTTTCCTTTCACACAGCTCTACAATAGAGAACTCAAATATATGAATGAGCTCCCAAATTGATTTCTTCACCCTGTTCTATCTGCAGCCCCCTTCTCAGTTGACGGCAATCCATCTTTACAGTTGCTCAGGCCAAAAACCTTGGATCAGTACTGCCCTTACACCAGGCCAAAAGAGGCCCTTATCCAGAGCCCTAAGCTTGAGAGCTTAAGAGACACTTTAAAGGAGTCAAACCAACATGTCCATTTGGAGTGCATACTCATTCTAGACTATACTCCAGATACTCAGGATTTCAAATACCCCTGCCTAAATGACCTCCAGACTGTTTCAGAAAATGCATTACATCACTACTGGGTGCACTAATGTGTAAGAGGGGGGTGGACCCTTACATGTGCGATATCCACATATATGTGCAGAAGGCCCCTTGCCATACAGTTCAGGGGCAGGGGTGGGAAGACACAGAAGGTGGGACACAGGCTGAGGATCAGCTCTGATCCCAAGTTATGTCCTGGCATAAATTCATACCTGGTTTTCCAGGTTTTTCTGACAGTATATTTGTCAAGATAGATGCACTGGACATATTGTCATTTAACAAAACTTTTAAATATTTAAACATATGGTACCTCCATTATACTTTTGCCCCCAAACTGCAAATATGTAGAAGCATGCCTGCCTTACAGTAATTCTTTTTTTCTCTCAATGCCGTATCTACACAGTCAGAAAATCCCACTGATGTCTTCAAACTACATCTGGATTCTGCCTACTTCTATCAATACCACTATGATCCAACTAACCATCATCTTCCCCTAGATTACTGCAATGGCCTCCCAATTTGTCTCCCTGAGTCTCTATCCTTATTGTCCTATAATCTATTTTCAACACAGCCATCAGGGTCATCCACTTTCTTTAAGTCTTTGCTCAAATGTCACCTCTCAGCAGGCCTATCCTGATCACTCTAAAATTGCAACCACCTAATTCCTCGAATTTTTCCCATAGCATATATTATCTTCTAACAGTCTACTGGATAATTTATTATGCCTATTGCTTATTTCTGTTCCCCTTCCTACTAGAGTGTAAGCTATTCAAGAGGGCAAAGGATCATTGTTTCTGATGTGTTCTAATCACTTAGAACAATTCCTAGCACAGAGCAGGTGCTCAAGATATGTAGAAATTTTAAATAGAACCACATCTGCCATAAAAAGAAAATCAATTTCTTCAAATACTTTTGACAGATTTTTCATAAAGCATCTTACTTTTTAAAAGTTTTGAACTGTAACAAGACTATAAAAACACTTGCAAAATCTGTGATACCAATATACATTCAGTACTTTTTAAATGGATAACTACTACACATGCTGAGCTTCTGTGAATCCTAACAGCAATTATAGTCCATAGAAGCCAACTGAAATAAGTCTCACAAACCTTTTTCTGAGCAACATGCAATTTAATATTGTGAGAGGTATTTATATAAACTAGTCTCCTATTGTTTTCTAGGAAAATTAAAGGGATGAGAAACAGAAGTGGAAATGAACTGGTTTCTCTTACTTAACAGTTAAATAGCCAAACACTTGCTTTAAGAAGTCCATTAATCGTTACTAGCTTAAAGACTTTAACAGAACTCAGAGAGTTATTAAGAAGTGTTTAATTTACAACTTGACTATAAAATTACAAAATCTTGATCATATAAACTAATTTGCAATATATACTCATGACAAATATTTGGACAGAGCAAAGGTCATGTCATGTCTTTCAAGAATAGTTAAAAGCCAATAATCTATGCAAATGTCAGGTTGTTCTAATCAGCGTGCAAAGGATAACCAAATAGTTCCACGTTCAGAGTGCAATTTAGATTTTGCCATTTATTTCATCTTTGAAATACTTAGAAAAAAAACCTCATAAAGATTCCAATTTCCAAAATGCCTCTAGTCAAAAAGTTAAATATTAATTTTCTTCAACACAGTACTATCCAGGCTTCCTCCGTAGTTGTCTAGCGCCTTCCTTTTTGCCTTACTAGTTGATGAACTGTGCCTCCTAGTGATCACTTTGTGTAACACAGCTTAAAGCAAGTCAGAAAAAGGCCGCTTGGTGCTGTTAAATACAACCTACTTGTGGATGAAGCACCGTCAGTCAGTTGTCACCATCCTTTCTATTCTGCCACCAGCCTAATTCAGGTTCTCATTTCATCTAGGCTCTCAAGTGGCCCAACCAACCTGACCCATACTATCACATACATGGCTGTCAAGTCTACTCCTTAAAATACGATAGAAAACTTCCATTTGCTTCCCCTCGTATGTAACACTATCATTCTTTACCCTGGCACAGAAAGCACTCCACAGAACGGGTCCTACTCACCTTTACAATTTTGACTCCTTATTCAACCTTATGTGAGCTCCAGTTATATGTCTACTTGTGCCGTCTCCAACTTGCTCTCCCAAATCATTTTTTGTTCTTCAAAGTCCAATTCAAATCCCACCTTAGATTTCCTCTTGCAGTTAATTCCTTCCTGATCATTAGTTATCAGATTTTAATGTATGCGTACTTCACTAGATAACTAAGATCCTGGATAAGTGTTTGCATTGTTGTACCTAGTAGCACAGTGGATCCTACAGACAACCAATAGCACTTAAAGTGAGGGGAAATGACCAATACTGGAAACGTATCGGTATCATCCAAAACCAAGCAAGCAGGCTGGCACAGCAGATTACACACCTGTAAACCTTGCACTCTGGAGTGCTGAGGCGGGAGGATCGCACTTGAGCTCAGGACCTCGAGACCAGCCTGAGCAAAAGTGAGATCTCATCTCTACTGAAAACAAATTAAGTGGGTGTTGTGGCATTCGCCTATAGTCCCAGCTACTCGGGAGGCTGAGGCAGGAGGATGTTTGAGCCCAGAGTTGGAGGCTGCAGTGAGCTACAATGGTGCCACCACACTGTACCCAGGGAGACGGAGCAACACTGCCTCCACAAAAAAAGAAAAAAGAAAAAGAAAAAAAGGCACTGAACAAAACCAGAAGACAGGCTAAATGGACATTTTATTGATAATCTTAAACAAGTAACTGGAGAGTCTGGTGATTTATCAGATACTTAATTAAAACATGAGGAAGATATTTAAGGAGAAGAAAGTAATTCAATTAAGAAGGCTGAAAAGAACAATTATGGGGTCACAATTGGGCCAAAATGGGCCATACCTAGAAGCTGGACATGATGGACAGACCCCAGAACCCACTTCAGACCATAAAGCAACTTGCCACAGTCAGAAAGCAGAAATATGAAAGCCTATCTTTGAAAACCATGAAGCTGCCAGAGCCTGTATCTAACCCTAGGGGAAAACCAAGCCATATTGTATTTGGGTTGTGTTATACAACCAATATACATGTAGAAACTCTGGAGAAGAGAGAGGAAAAGAATATCTGAAATGTTGTTTAAAATTGAATCTGTTCTAGATTAACTCTGGTCTCTAAAATATTTCAGATTCTGAAAGCGTTAACCTAAAGAAAGTGCCTATTTAACCAGTAGTGGTAGGAATAGCTACAAGGCAGCGCACCAAGTGTCTCTCACCTGAGCAGGTAGGAGCATGCAAGTGCTGGCTCCAATACAAATCAACTGTGTCCCTTGTGAAATTATGTATAAAAGGGAAAGTTATCTTCAAGCAAGTATGAAGATTAACTTATATTTGTATTATCTTCAATTGTTAAATTAGAAAGCATTTAGCTCTCAAAGTTGCTAAGAATTATAATGCTATAAAGCTAAATCTTGCTAGTTTAAAACTACTCATGGAATTGCAGTAAATTTTTCTCGGAACCCCACTGTAGTTATGCCCTATCTTTGAAAACACATCTATACTCAAAGGTCATCTTTTCTTCTTTTTTTTTAATATTGGAGGGAGAAGTGTGGAAGGGGTTTCAATTTTCTTTTTTTTTTTTCTTTCTTTTTGTTTTTGAGACAAGAGTCTCACTCTGTAGCCCTGGGTAGAGTGCACTGGGGTCACTGTAGCTCACTGAAACTTCCAACTCCTGGGCTCCAGAGATCCTCCTGCGTCAGCCTCCCAAGGAGCTGGAGACTACAGGCATGTGCTACTAGATGCCCAGCTAATTTTTCTATTTTTAGTAGAGATGGGGTCTCACTCTTGCTCAAGCTGATCTTAAACTCCTGAGTTCAAGCGATCCTCCAGCCTTGGTCTCCAGAATGCTAAGATTATTAGCATGAGCCATTGCACCCAGCCTTAATGGTCATCTTACACTTACATTTAAGGTCACTTTAACAATCAAGTTTGACCTTTTTTTCTCAGAATGAGCTCATTATTTCTGCATGTGAGAATCTCAACTGTCCAAATATAATTCAAATAAGATTCCAATTATCATGGGGAAGAATAAACATTTTTTTCCTTAAAATAGGCATACGATATGTAATTTAACCTTTCTTGATATTTCTGGTCATTTTGGGAAACTATCGTATGCTTTTGTATCTATACTGTATATATTGGAACATTGTACTTTCCAGAAAAAGACACTCTGTGGCCACTACAAGATTCTAGTTCCTTTCACCTTCCCAAAATCTTACCCCTTCTCCAGCAAGAAGTCTCCTCCCATTAAACCCAGGTGGGTTTGTGGAGTACAAAAGTGACTTCCCAGGGTAAGTAAGCCGCAAAAACAGTAAAACTTCTGGCCCGCTAGCTCTTGGAACCCAGCCAATAAGCAGTGAGACCATGTGCAGGCTGAGTTCTGGCCACATCCCAGCTGCCTTACACAACTTTAACCACCACCTGTGCGTTAACACCTATGCATTATGAAACTTCAGATTCCAATTCCCTTCCTTCAAAAACGTCGAAACCCAGTCAGCAAAACAAATCTTGCTGATGTTTTAAACCATGAAGTTTGGAGGTGGTTTTATTATACAGTACTACATAGTTACAACTATTGATATGCCCTACACATTCTCATAGCTCCACTGACTTTACAGAACAGTTGACTCTTGAGTAACGTGGGCTTAAAATGTAGGAATCTACTTATGCAGATTTCCTTCTCTGTCACCCAAGACAGCAAGCTCAATCCCTCCTCTCCCTCCTCAGCCTACTCAATGTGAAAATGAAGATGAAGACCTTTGTGATGGATCCACTTAATATTAAATATATTTTTTCTTTTTTATGATTTTCTATTTTCTCTAGCTTACTTTAAGAATACAGTGATATAAGTAATATATAAAGTGTTATCAGTAAGGCTTCTGGTCAACATTAGTCAACATTGGTTTGTGGGAAGTCAAAAGTTATATGCAGATTTTCAACTGCATGAGAGGTAGGAACTTCTAGCCCCCTGTGCTGTTTCAAGGGTCAATTGTACATACAACCCAGCTTTGTTGTTTTTATCAGTTTTCTCAACACGTAGGAATATGACAACTGCAAAGAACCTTCAAGTACCTTGGTTATTTAGAAGACTGACCTAAGAGTCATTCAACTTGCTACATACTCCCATATGGGATTATAGCTGATACATTGCATTGCATGCCTACCACATTCCAAGCCTAGTGGTAGATGTTGCAAAGTCCATTAGTGACCAAGCATCCCTAGAGTACTTCTTGAACTAGTAGAGCCAATTCAGAACTTAACAACCAAAAACAGTAGGTATTAATTCAGTGAAAAAAATTTTATGTTTAACTAATAAAACATATGCACAAAAGCCCAGGGGCAGCAAGTGAAAGGCAGCTAAAACAGTACAAAGCCAGGTTAGACAGTCGGGGTTGTTGATATCCAGATCCACTCACCAAGCCAACTGGAACAGCAAAGACAATGGGTCCAGTCTCTAGTTTTAAAACTTGTATGACTGGCCTAACTTAAGTAGTCTAAAATCACATCTGATTTCAAGACAGACACCTATTTCACTGCCCAAGCCCAGAAAATATCCCCAACATCCAGAGCTCCAAGTAAATGTTAAGGATGGGGAGGACAGGCAGAGTAATGACTTGGGGGTTCTGAAGCATGAGAAACCTAGTCTTCATTTAGTTTTACCCTAGATCATTTCTGGATTCTGCCAAATAAATCAGCACATGAAAATACATGTATTTTTTTAAAAAAGGAATGAGATGAGATTTTCTAAACCTAGCTGACTTTAGGTTAAGGGCAAATCTTTTCTTCTATTAATATATACATTTTTTACAATGTGAAAAACTTTTCAAAATGGGGCATAAGTTTGTATTATCCAGTCTTCTTATGCACACCAAATAAGACACCTCTTACTTAGAAGGAGTTCTGCCTTGGAACCAACAAAAAGCCCTAACTAGTTCTGAAATTAACTGCCAAAATCAACTTTAAAAGTGATCCCAACCACAAATTCTAGGTTCTCTTATGTTTAGGAAACACATTTACTAAATGTCCATTTAGTAAACTACTTTATTCTCACACATATCCATTACAATTTGATGGTAGAGACATTTGTTTAGAGGCTGCAGAGTTTTACATATTTTCCATATGTATCCATATTTTCTTATTCCTCTAGAACAACCTCACCTACAATTTCTAGTTGAATCCATTTATTTGAAGATAGTGATTTTAGTTATATTTATTTGAAGATAGTTACAGATTGGTTCTCAGGTAATCACAGGGATAAAATATATTAAAGAAAAAAACTTTTAAATGTAGACTGGAGTATTCATTGTGTATTTTCTATACACATACACATGAAAGGCCTAGGAACAAGCACACCCAGCATCCAGATTTAGTTTCTAAAATAAGATTCCCCATTATAAGGAACCAGGATCTTTGGGAAAGGCCCATTCCACAGCTGGGAGAGAAAAGGTCTATAACGAGCCTAGAAAATTTGAGCCAAGAAGTATGTTTATCAAAATAAAGAAAAAGGAATTCTTTCAGCTATTTTAATTTCAGAGTTAAAGTTGCAATATTCACAAAGGCCACCCAAAAACACCAATCTGAAATAGACTAAGGGGATTCACTGCAGATAAACTTGAATCTATTATTCTTAAAAAACAAAAATTGTTTTTGTTCTTGGTTAAGTAAAAGAAAATTCTCTTAGCTCTCTAACACCAGCTTGTTTACTACTTTTCTTCCCCTTACACCAGTCACTTAACCTATGGGGCCTTTACTGGCCTGTAACTCGTCCTGGGGCCTGCCTACCTCAAACGTTAGTATCTTCAAATAAATGGCTGGCCCCATCTATCAATCATCGTGTCCTAGGTTTGAAAGTTATCTTCATGGAAAGGTCATCCTTACTTGAAATATTCTGAAGAGATAGTTTTCAGTGTTTAAAACCTTTTTAAAAGTCTTCCATGGGTAAGCCTTCTATGGATTGGCCTCTTGTATATTACCATCAGTTATTTCAATTCTTTGGATGTGTCCTGGATTGTTCTGTTCTAGGAACTCCGCCTGTATTTCCTGTTCCTTCACCTGAACTGCTCACTATTCAGAGGTTCCTCCCTTGACTTCACAAATTCCTGCTCATTCTTGAAATCTCAGCTAAAAGCTCTCATCCAAGTTTTGAGCATTCTAACAGAAAATATTTATAACCTCATGAAGTCTATCATCAGAGCCACAACTGCCTAATTACATTATGAATGGTAAAATTATGAATAATACCATTAACTCCGTCAACTTCTGGCACTTATAAGTTTGATCAGTTCCTTCTTTTCAATTATAAGTTTAAAATACACAAGAAACTAAAAACAGCTTTTATTTTAAGCAACATTGTTTCCTGCGTTTCAAAATAATAAAACTCAAATAAGAAATCCACAAAAGCTATAAATGCTCAAATTCCATTATGGAAACTAAATGATTGACTTATTTCCTGCTGACAATCCATTATTTCTAAATTAATAAGCTCCATTTCTTTTATACAGATGCTCCAACTTATAATGGGGTCACATCCCCAAACCTATCATAAGTGAAAAATATCATAATTAAATGCCTTTAATGCCCCAAAAAACTCATCATAAAGTTGAAAAAAATCTAAAGACAGTCACCGAAGTCAAGCACTGTCTGTACTTGATGATTTTAGTCAATTAACTTATTTTTTTAAACTGAAAAACCTAAAAGTGCAGTATGTCAATGGGAAGAAACACAAGGTACAAAATATAGATTTTTTTTGAAAATATAATTAACTGAATACATCAATTTTCTTATGGATTAAAATTACTCATCCTTAAATAATTTCATATACCAACAAGGATGTTTTCATTTCTCTAAAGTCACATAAGTGATCCTTAATCAGTCCAAGAATTTGGCTTTTTATCCAGGTTACATTTTAATATCTGGATTTTTAAACCAATATACAAAAATCACCATTATACATCTATTAAGTTGATTTCAGCATGATTCCATCATTATCATTTACATTTACTTTTCAGCCATCAGAGACTTCATGCTTTAAGTAGCAAATTACCTAAATTATGAACACATTTTCAAAACAAAATCAAGCTCACAATTACCAAGTATATACACAGTGCAGAAGCTTAAACTGAAATTGCATGTATATTTTTCTTTTCTAAAGTTCCTATAAAGAACTTATGCGTTTCTAAACCATCTATTCTGTACATTTAAAATGACATTTGCCTTGACTTAAATAGTTAAAAATATAAAGGCTAAAATTTTTATAAGACTAACCCAGAAAAATGGACTCAAATTTTAAACCAAGCCCTGAAACCAAAGCATCCAAAGAATAATTGAATATTAGTTTAGTATTGCTGCATGGTATAGTAAGGTTTTCACTAACAGTAACTCAAAGTTTTGTCTTTATTTTTAATAATGGGAATGTCCTACAACTTAGATAAACCCACAAATTCATACTGTCTTATAAGCAACGGTAATATAAACTGTTAATTCAGTTATCTTAGGGGCCTTACCATATACCAATCACTATCATTAACCTATTCACCGAATAAAAATATTTCTATGAACGCTAATATATCCTTTTCATGTTTGTTGTTAAATGAGCTAAAAAGGAAATAGAGGTAGAATCCCATTTTTCTTAAGTACCCCTCTGTAAGCCAATTTGACACAATTAACATATTTTCAGGATCTAAAATAGTGACGCTAATGCTATTTCAGTAAACTAGATAAAAGAATTCCAAGAAATTGTATAAATGTGACTTTCAGACATCTATATTAAACTATTAACTGATCACCTTGTGGAAGTGCTGTTCTTGGTTCATTTACCATACAGGAATGACCATAAAGTGACAGTACTGAAATTTGTTTTTTCAAAGTTTTTCATTATTGGTGACTTTGAGATTTTGCCATTTCTAAAGGGAAAAAAAAAATGAGAGAGATTCTTGGTACTAAGTGCATGGGCTAGTGAAAAATACAAACTGAGAATATAAAGACAAATTTTTGAAGTGTCTTAAAAACGTCTGTAGGTAACTCAGAATAAAACCTGTCAGAAACTATGGAATTCCTTTCTAGTCATCAAATAACAAACTCCCCTTTAGCAGGGCTTAGAAGGTTGCTTTTAAAATTACACAGATTTTTTTATAGGTCATAGTGGCCAAAACACAAAATAGCCTACTCTACTCATCTCTATGCTCCACTCTTCAAAAAAATGTATATTCACTTTTTTATTTAAAAAAAAAACCCAAAATATCACCAGTACATTTTATAAAATTAAATCCAAATTTTATTAAGGACTTCAAATTACATACTTCAGACTTCTAGAATGGAATAGAACTATTTTGAAACTGGAGAAATTGCATAAACACTAACATCCCATTGAAACTCCAATCATAATGAAATTCCGCTGCAAACCGCATCCCCATTATATAACAAGACTCAGTATTATCTATCCCCCTTCACTTTGGCAAGAGCTATTTCCTAAAGGAATGAAAAAAATAGTGACTTTGCTACTTTAAGTTCATTAAAAATGGGATTCTATCTTTAGATAAAAAAATTTTCAAGTTCAGAAAAAGCTGTGTTTAGACACGCTATGGTTAAAAAAAATAAAAACCATCACAGAAGGTCTAATCAAAGCAACCAAAATCATTTTGAAAATAAAGAGGAAAAAAACTATTATAATTGGTCAAGGATTTCCAGTAGTAAGTTAAAAATCTCAGGAGAGGAATGGATAACACTACACAAATAACAATATTGTTTACATTCTAAAACCTTAACGCTACCTTTTCAAAAAGGAAGCTCTATCACCTCTAAACATGAATTTGATGTTATTTTATTAAGAGCAAGAACTCTAGACCTTACTCTAATTATAATTCAATTAGTCCACCCTCACTATCAAAAGAAAAGTCCATCCCAAAGCATTAACAGTAATTAGCCTGACGTATTTTAAATGTGGCTCTCCAGTCTCAAATTTAATGGCATTTTTTCCCCCAAAATGGTCTTATTCTACTTTATTCCCAGTAGAATATACAGTAGTAGTAAATATACTGTAGTAAATATACAGTATTTACTACAGTATGATCATCAAAAATACCTGAAAAAAATTCTTGGACCTTTTGAAATAGTTCATCCACCCAGAGCCACACAAAGATCTGAAAGAGTGTTGCCTGCCCAGATCCAGAATAGAGGTACTTAACCTTTGTTTTCCAGTTTAATTATCAAAGCATGGTATGAATAAGATGCTGAATATCACACTTGTGTTACAAAAAGGCCCAAAATCTTGAGCTTTTATTGAGACTGAGAAACATTTTATGAGATTTAACTTAATAAGCCTTAACACATCTGTGAGGTAGTTAGGTAAACAGTACTACCCATTTTAATACATAGTAAACAGAAGCATGGGTAAATGACATACTTCAAGCAATAAGAATTAGTATATACCATAGAGGCTTGGGGGCCTCCTCTCTAGTTCTAAACTCAAAGAAAATTAAATTTA